>JAANYP010003361.1:236582-267177 GCA_020465985.1 Centrapalus pauciflorus | reverse complement strand
AGGGCACCTGCTCGTGCTTTCCAGATAACTGCAGAGGAGGCAAGGGAAAATCCGGCGGTCGTCACGGGTACGTTCATAGTTAATTCTATGCCTGCACGAGTTTTATTTGATTCGGGTGCCAATAGGTCGTTTGTTTCTACTATGTTTGCACAAAGAATTGCCATGCCACTATCTAGATTATCTGCTGTTCTTGATATAGAAACTGCTAGCAACACTCTTGTAAAAGTAGATCATGTCTACCGTAACTGCACGTTAGTAATTGAAGATGTAGTCTTCAATTTGGACTTGATACCGATAGAATTCAGTGAGTTTGATGTCATAGTCGGGATGGACTGGTTGATCGAGAATGAAGCCCACATAGTGTGTAAGAGCCGAATGATAAAGATAACTACCCCGGAGGGGCGTTAGATATGTATATATGGGGATAGGAGAAGCGGGGATCTGTGTTTGCTGACTATTGCAAAAGCTCGAAAGCTTGTTGCAAAGGGATGTGATGCATACTTAGCATATGCGATTGATGCTAAGGCAGAGAAGAGAACTTTGGCCGATGTGCCGGTTGTTTCACAATTCCCGGATGTGTTTCCGGAAGACTTGTCTGGCGTACCGCCTGAGAGACAAGTTGAGTTTCGAATTGATCTGATCCCCGGAGCTGCACCGGTAGCTCGTTCTCCTTATCGTCTTGCCCCAACCGAGATGAAAGAAATGATGACACAACTTCAGGAGTTATTGGACAAGGGCTTCATTCGGCCGAGTTCATCGCCGTGGGGAGCCCCGGTGCTATTTGTGAAGAAGAAAGATGGCACGATGAGGATGTGCATAGATTATCGGGAACTGAATAAGTTGACGATTAAGAACAAGTATCCTTTACCGAGGATAGACGACTTGTTTGATCGGTTACATGGGGCTAGTGTATTTTCTAAGATTGATCTTAGATCGGGGTACCATCAACTGAAAGTTCGAGAAGAGGATGTGCCTAAGACAGCATTTAGGACACGTTATGGGCATTACGAGTTCTTGGTTATGCCTTTCGGGTTAACCAATGCCCCGGCTGTCTTTATGGACTTGATGAATAGGGTTTGTAGACCGATGTTGGATAAGTCGGTGATAGTGTTTATTGATGATATACTGGTATATTCTAAGTCTGAAGCAGAACATGCTGAACATCTGAGAGAACTGTTGGAGTTGTTAAGAAAAGAAAAGTTGTACGCCAAGTTCTCAAAATGTGAGTTTTGGCTGCAACAGATACAGTTTTTAGGGCATGTAATTTCTGGAGCCGGGATTTCGGTAGATCCGGCTAAGGTTGAAGCAATAAAGAACTGGGAGCCGCCATGTTCAGCTACTGAGGTTAGAAGTTTTCTGGGGTTGGCAGGATACTATCGGAGATTTATCAAAGATTTTTCTAAGGTTGCAGTTCCTTTGACTGCTTTAACAAAGAAGAATGCACCTTTTGTTTGGGAGACTGTGCAGCAAGAGGCGTTTGACGTTTTAAAGAAGACTTTGAGTGAAGCACCGATACTTGCTTTACCGGAAGGTAATGATGACTTCGTGGTGTATACCGATGCTTCAAGGTTGGGATTAGGTGCTGTATTGATGCAGCGTGGAAAGGTTATAGCGTATGCTTCAAGACAGTTGAAGCAGCATGAGAAGAATTATTCGACTCATGATCTCGAGTTAACTGCGGTAACATTCGCATTGAAGTTATGGAGGCATTATCTTTACGGGACTAAGTGCCAATTATACACGGACCATAAGAGTTTGAAATATATTTTCAGTCAGAAGGAGCTCAATATGAGGCAGAGACGATCAATGGAGCTAATAAAGGATTATGATTGTGAAATCCTTTATCACCCCGGAAAGGCTAATGTAGTAGCCGATGCCTTGAGCCGGAAAGCGTATGCTAAGGATTTCTGTTATATGATGACTTCTACAATGTTGACCTCCACGATAATTGATGATGTCAAGGCTGCTCAGAAAGAAGCCTTGAAAGAGGAAAATATTGGAGCTGAGGATGTTAGGATACATTTAAAGAATATGGAAACGAGCGAGTCTGGTATAAAAGGTGTGTACGGAAGAATTTGGGTGCCGAAATATGGTGGTATGAGAAATGTGATCGTTGAGGAGGCACATCAATCTAAGTTTTCTGTACATCCCGGGAGCACAAAGATGTACAACGACTTAAAGGCAGACTTTTGGTGGCCGGGATTGAAAAAGGACATAGGGCAGTATGTGGAACGATGTAAGACTTGCCGGTTGGTAAAGGCTGAGCATCAACAACCTTATGGCAGTCTGCAACCGCTTCCCATTCCGGAATGGAAGTGGGAGCACATTACTCTGGATTTTGTTACGAAACTGCCGAAGACTAAGCGACAGCATGATGCGGTTTGGGTAATCGTGGATCGGTTAACAAAGTCGGCTCACTTCATACCGATTCGTGAAAGTTATTCGTTGGAGAAATTAGCTCAAATTTACATGAACGAGATTGTTTCTAGGCATGGAGTGCCTAAGTCCATAGTATCGGACCGGGACAGCCGGTTTACTTCAAATTTTTGGTCGGCTTTGCAAGAAGGGTTAGGGACAAGAATAGCAATGAGTACAGCTTACCGCCCGCAAACTGATGGCCAGAGTGAGCGGACCATCTTAACGCTTGAAGACATGATGAGATCGTGTGTGTTAGATCTCGGTGGCAACTGGGACGATCATCTGCCACTCATAGAATTTTCGTATAACAACAGTTACCACGCTACGATCAAGAAAGCTCCGTTTGAGGCTTTGTATGGAAGGAAATGTAGGACTCCTACATGTTGGAGAGAAACGGGTGAAACACCAATCGCTGGGCCGGCCTTGCTTCAGGAAACAAACGAGAAAATACAGTTGATTAGGCAGAACATGAAGGCGGCCCAGGATCGTCAGAAAAGCTACTATGATCGGAGGCACAAGCTGATCAATTTTGAAGTGAATGACTGGGTCTATTTGAAAGTATCACCCATGAGGGGTGTTACTCGTTTTGTTAAGAGGGGCAAGTTGGCTCCGAGATTCGTCGGACCATTTAAGATAATCGAAAAAGTTGGAAATCAGTCATATCAATTAGAATTGCCTGAAGGGATGTCGGGCGTACATCCAGTATTCCACGTTGGGAATCTTCGAAAATCGTTTAACACTGGAAACGAGGATTGGGCCGACCATACTGAACTACAAGTTGATGAAAGGCTCCGATATGTTGAAGAGCCGGAGTGTGTGTTAGACACTAAGATGAAGAAGTTGAGAAGTAAGGAGATAGAAATGGTGCTTGTACGTTGGAAGCATCATAAAGGAGCAAATCATACATGGGAAACTAAGTCAGAAATGTTAAGAAAATATCCGAAACTGTTTGAGTCCGAGTAACTTCGAGGACGAAGTTGAGCGTGGTGGAGCCCATGTTGTAACATCCACGGATTCAATTTGATGTATTTGACTAATTAAGTGGAAAATTTATATTTAAAGTTGAATTTGGGTGATTATTATGTATTTGGATATTTAGCAAAGTTTGTTGTTATTTTTAAGAAAATTGAACTCAGAAACAATTTTATGGATTATTATGAATTTAAAAGTTAATTATGATAAATCTAAGATTAAATCAGTATTTTATGGAACCGGTTAAGTCGAGGGGAGAAATGTGCAAAATGGTGAAAATTGGAATAAAAGAGCAAAAGGGCTTCATTTTCACCATCTCTCTCTCTCTCTAGACTCTCTCTCTAGAATTCTCTCTCTACATCTCTCTAAGATAAATCACAAACCGACCGTCGGATTTTCGAGAATTATACGTCATCAGAAAGATATCGAGGAGTACAACAACAATCTACAAACGGATTTCAGATTTCATACGAATTGAGGTAAGAATCGAACCTTTTTAAGTTATGGTTTCGGTTTTGAAGAACAGGAATCTCGAATCTATCATTTTATGCAAATTTAAGTTTGTTTTGCTTGAAATGTTGCTGGATTATGATACTATATGCATAGTAGAATCGAATATATGCATCATACATGATATAACACTGATTTTAGGCCTTAGAAATGAAGGATTTAAGTTGAAATGATGAACAGACTCGAATATGTCAAGAACAGAGTCGAAATGTAAGAACAGACTCGAGTTTGGTGCTAGATTCGAAGTTGTACTACTAGATTCTAAGGGGGAGGCCTCGAATCTGACATCAGATTCGAAGATGAATTCGAATCTGATGGGGGGGGGGGGGTTCGAATCTGTCCTAAGGGTTCGAATCTGATGTGTAAAATTCGAATCTGATGCTTGATTTCGAATCTAACCCATTAAATTCGAGTTTAATGCCTAAAATTGAGAAATGTACTCTCTAAACTTGTTTAATTTGAATGGAACTTATAAACAACACATAAAATGGCAAGAATTATTCAAAGGTCAAGTTGTGAACTTGAAATGGGTTTCAAACTTAGTTATGGGTTAAATTTGAATGTAGACCCGAAATGGGGGAAAACGTTGCAAAACTTACGAGACTTGATTTTTATGAATTAAACGGATAATGATATGAGGAATTTGTTGTAATTGATATAACAGGTCCCTTGTGGTGTTGTTTAACCCACAGTGGGGTACTTGGTGGAATCCGGTTGAAAGCCCGAAGAGAGATAATATTGGTTAAAGATAATTACGCACCCACTGTGAGTACAGTAGATTTCGCATGATTATATCTGTATTATGTTAAGCTTTGCCTGCTGAGACCTGTTGTTTCATTTGTTTGGTTGGAATTCTACTAACTTGCGTAGATTTAGATGCACATTCTTTCTTGTTGCATGTCCGTTCGATTGTTGTGCATCTAGTGATAGACCGGTGGGTCGCATCGATAACTCTGATGTTACTGTGCTATATGACGCTGGAGCTGATCCCTCCAGGTCCGGTAGGCAGTATGTCATCCCCGATCGTACGTTTGTCTCAGATGGTATGTGTAAATGCCGAGCTTTGGGCTCGAAGGGGCTGCGGCTCTGGTCCGTACTTGGTGTACGAAGAGAGTATACGACGTTTGTCGTCGGGGTTACTCTTGGGCTTCATAAAGATTTATAATATGCGCAATCTTTGTATTCACTAAGCATTCGCTTACGTTTTAGTTGTTGATTTTTATTTTACAGGAAAAGGGAAATCTACTGCAGGACCTTCTAGTTAGGTCATTTGGAAGATTTGGAAGATATCTGCTATATAATCGGTAATTATGTTGTGGGACAAATGTTGTAATATATTCTGGATGATTGTAATAAATGTATGGGTGTGTAGACCTAGACTGGGTACCTGATAGCACCGTAGGGTGTTTAACACTTGTTGCACCACTTTATTTATGTTTTAATGCTTCCGCACTTAATTTAGGTTATCAGATCATTATGTTATTGTATGTTGGTGATTAATCCTGGGTGTATTGTAATTGGTGGTTGTTGTGGCAAGGGTGTCACACAAATCCTATGATTTAAACCTTTTTGGACTCAGAAAATTTCATTCATTTGTCCTACTAGTTACTAATCACTGATTTGTTCCTTTAATTTGACTATTTATTGGTCCAACCGTTGAAATTTTGAAAAACACAACTTAGACCCCTAAATCTTCAAAAATTCGTTGATTTTGGCTTAAAAGATGTATAAAACTACTTGAATCTTGTACAAACCAGTTGTTTATACCTAGATCTTTGAGTAGTATCGAACACACAATCTTCAAACTCGACAAAATGTCGTTTAGTAGAAATCCGATAGACTCGAGCAAATAGATTCGAGATCGCCTTGACAGATTCGAGAGTATAGATTCGAAAGCAGATGGAGTTAATGACCTTTACTGTTAACCTATTTATACTCCCAATCCTTCGAGTCTATGGCAAGTTTCGAATCTACTGACAGACTCGAGAAATACCCCTGACACTTAGTAAATTTCGAGAATTTTAAAATAAATTCAACTTTTTCAACCTTTTTCTTCGGTATTGTGTAGCAAGATAAACTATGCCTATTCTTTTACCCTAAGCACAAGATATTTCACGCAATGTTTATTTTATCCAACTTTTGAATGTACCCTCAGAATTTTTAACCTTTTACCTAAGTAAAAATTAAACTAAAAATAAAATAAAATAAACTAAGATAAAAATAAAATAAAATAAAGTAAAATAAAATAAAATAAAATAAAATTTTGACCAAAAAATTTAATCTAGACTTAAGCTATACTTAAAGAATTTACAAGCTAAGCTAAATACTAAATAAAATATTTTTGATGAGTATAGTCTAAGAAAGGTTCAATCAGATAGCGATGTCTGATACTTACTTTCAGTACTTAAACTTTCACACTTAGGAATTTTTGATTCCTTTGATTGTTTGTCGTGACATACCTATTTAGCCGATTGTTGGTATTTTACCCCGTTAAACATTCTACATTTCGGAATATCCCTTGGCCTTTTTATTTATCAGGAAATTATCTTACGTGACTCAGACATAGACATACTTTTATGATCAAGACACACAGACAAAGATTCTAACTTGTTGGTATTTGCAAACTTTCTTTAAAAGACAAACATCGGACACAGGTCTGTATTTTCATACAACAAAGTGTCTTAGTTCGACTTAAGGTTTATTTTTTAAAGTTAGCAGACAGCGGTGACAGGTCTGTACTGACGTACAACAAAGCGACATATCTGCTAACCCGAATCTAAACAGAGACAACAGGTCTGTACTTACGTACAACAGAGTTGCATGTTTTCGACTCTCAGTTACATATGATATTTCTATACTTTCCATTTTCAGATGTATTTGATGTTGCCATACATCCCCAGAAAGTTTGCATACCTCATTTAGACTCAAAGTTTGTATGTCTTGTACATAAAAATTAAGACCGATTTGTCGTACATCTAAGTTAGTGACACGCTTGACTATTTCTAGAATATTTTATTAGCCTTGAGGTTCCCTATATGTATTATGTCTACCAACACATCAAACTAAATAAAGTATACCACTTAGGATTTAGTTGCATTATGTGTGAAAGCCTAAACACTTAGAGTTTGTAACGACTGTGCTAATTTTCGTCACTTTGAACCTTTGTATCTAAGACTTAACTCTTTTTCTGATATTCTCTTTTTTTGTATTTTTGTAATTTTCTATCTTTTTTCTTTTGTTTTTCATAAGACAAAGTAGTAAAATAAGCTAACCTACTAACTTACTAAAAATAGAAACTTACTAAAAATAGAAACTTTCCTAAATTAGCAGACTACTGTAAAGAAAGAAATACTTTGACTCTAAAAGAAAATAAACTTACTACTACTAAGGCCAAATTACTCTGGGTTGCGCATTCCATTCAGTTGAATTAAATACTCAAACCATGACTTATCAAACGCTTTGGTAAATAAATCTGCATTATTATCTTCTGTTGCCACTTTTACCAGTTTGATTAAGTTCTTTTCAGCACAATCACGAATAAAATGATGCCTTATGTCTATGTGCTTTGTTTTGTTGTGTTTAACAGGATTATTAGTTATAGCAATAGTAGACTGGTTATCTATCCTAATAGGAGTTTGAGTGTAAGCCAAACCATAATCCCGCAATTGTTGTTGTATCCACAGAACCTGTGAGCAGCAACTACCAGCAGCAACATACTCGGCCTCGCACGTTGACACGGCTACCGACGTTTGTTTCTTGCATTGCCAGGATACCAATCTCCCTCCTAGGAACTGACAACCTCCAGTCGTTGATTTGCGCGTCAAGCTGCATCCTCCATAGTCAGAATCTGTGAACGCCTCCAACTCTAGATCTCCCTCCGCGTGATACCAAAGTCCCAGCTTCGGTTTCGACTTGAGGTATCGTAGAATCCGCTTCACAGCTTTCATATGCATCTCCTTCGGATTCGTTTGAAACCTAGCACAAATACACACAGCAAACATAATATCAGGTCTTGAAGCAGTTAAATACATAAGTGACCCAATCATGGCCCGATATAAAGTCGGATCCACATCGGTATCACTTTCAGTACCCGGCCCGAGATTGTGATTCACTTGAATCGGCGTGCTGAAGTGGGCTGTCAACTTTGTTACTTCCATCCCGAAACGCTCTAATATGTCATAGACATACTTAGTCTGATGGATAAACATCCCTTCCTTCTTCTGGTCAACTTGTAACCCCAAAAAGAAATTCAACTCCACCATAGCACTCATCTCGAACTTAGACTTCATCACCTTCTCGAAATCTTTGCACATCTGTTCGTCTGATGATCCAAAGATGATATCATCGACGTACACTTGTACCAAGATAAATTCTTCACCCTTCCTCTTAACAAACAGAGTACTATCTATCCTACCCCTTTCAAAACCGTTTTCTAAAAGATGGTTGGATAGAGTCTCATACCACGCCCTAGGTGCCTGATGTAATCCATAAAGAGCCTTATCTAAGCGATATACTCTATCATGATATTTTGGATCTGTAAATCCGGGCGGTTGTTCTACATACACCAACTCCTTCACTTTCCCATACAGGAAAGCACTCTTAACGTCTAGCTGATATACCTTAAAGCCTTTGAAGGAGGCAAACGCTAGAAATAACCTAATGGCTTCCAGCCTTGCTACTGGTGCAAAAACCTCGTTGTAATCGATTCCCTCCTCTTGGTTGAAATCCTTTACAACTAACCTCGCCTTGTTGTGCGTGACTATACCCCGATCGTCTCTTTTGCACTTAAAAACCCATTTGGTTCCTATGGCAATCTCCCCTCGAGGTAACGGAACTAACTCCCACACTTCTAGTTTCCTAAATTGCGAAAGTTCTTCCTGCATCGCTTCAACCCAGGAGTTATCCTTAAGTGCCATTTGCACATTTTTAGGCTCTACTTGCGATATGAAACACGAATAAAGACATGTGTGATATGCCTCGGAGTCGTTTATCATCGACAACAACACTGTGTTGTTATTTACAGTACTCCTAGTCCTCACACCCTCTTTCGGATTTCCTATGATGCTTTCTATTGGATGGTTCTTGTTAATCCTAGAGGTCTCTATTTCATCAACCCTTAGATTATCTCCTAAGTTTGATCCTATTTCACCTAATGGGGGAACAGGCTCAGCTTCTACATTTTCCTCCTCACGGACGTTTTCCTCAGAGTTGGAACTCGATGCTTGAGTCTGATTCTCAGTGGTAGGTGCCTCTTGATCAGCAACTTCTGGAGATCTATCTACAGTCGCAGTAGGCTCAGATGTAGATTCGAACGTGGTCCTCGGAAAGATTTGGCCATCATCGTTCAGATGCAACGTCGTCATGTCCTTCTCGATTGTACCTGCATTATCATCCAAAGGAATGTTAAATGACTCAAATAACTTATCATAGTCAAATATCCATTCTGGACCAGTTTGGGGTTCATGTGTATAACTTGTGACTTCAATGTTATACACAATCTCCACAGTACCAGTTGTTTTGTTAAACACCCGTTTGTTTGGTGAGTTTGGCACATAACCTAGGAAGTATCCTTCGTCAGCCTTCTCACCAAACTTCGGTTGATGTTTTGTTCTTAAAAGAGTGCATGGTACTCCAAACGGTTCGAATCCAGTTAAGTTAGGTGGCCGTTTATTCAAAATTTCATAGCATGTTTTGTTCAAAGATTTGACTGTAAGGACTCGGTTTGAAATATGGCACGCGGTATTCACTGCCTCCCCCCAAAACATGGTAGGAAGCTTTGAATCCGAAAGCATAGTCCTTGCAGCTTCAATCAATGTTCTATTTTTACGTTCGGCCACCCCATTCTGTTGAGGTTCATATGGTGCACTGAATTGATGCACTATGCCCTTTGATAGGCAATATACACCAATTACAGTGTTTTTGAATTCAGTCCCGTTATCACTACGAATATTTTTAACCCTTGTTCCGTAGGAGTTCTCCACTTGGTCTAAGAACCCGATGAGCTTTGCAGCCGTCTCGTCCTTCGTACCTAAAAAGAAAACCCAAGAAAAACGTGAGTAATCGTCGGTGATAACTAAGCAGTACCAACTACCTCCGATACTCCTTTTGTTGATTGGGCCGAAAAGGTCCATGTGCAACAAATCGAATGTTGAGGCTATGGAATTCTGCTTCTTGGACTTGTGTGTCTTCTTATGCTGTTTGCCCTTCATGCAAGGTAGACACTTGTCCTCGAACTGAAAACTTTTCATGGGCACACCCTGCACCAGTCCATTCTTCGTTATGTAATTCATCTTCCTTAGGTGCAGGTGAGCCATGCGTCTGTGCCACAGTACCGATTCCGTCTCTGAAGCTTTGGATAATAGACAGATTGGCCCCATCGAAGTCTCCGGCTTGTTCATATCCAACATGTATAAGTCGTTCTTCCTTGGCGCCCGCATCAACACCCATTCTTCAGGAATTTTGAATCCCGGATTTAGCACTAACGCCTCAGTGTCAGTAAACAACACCGAGTTCTTCTTATCACAGATTTGAGATACACTAATGAGATTGTGAACCAATTTATCAACGTGATAAACTTGGTCCAATTTGATTGTCCCATTAGTGACCACTCCGGTACCCGTGATATTTCCACCCTTGTTACCAGCGAATGATACGAATCCCCTATTACCCCCCTTGAAGTCTGTGAGTAGACTTCTTTCCCCCGTCATGTGCCTGGAGCAACCACTGTCGACGAACCACTTGTTGTTTGGACCTGTAGTTATCTCCTGCACATGAAAGAAAAGAGGTTAGTTATCACGGGGAACCCAAGCCATGACTGACTTGGTAATACCATTCTCGTCCACATACGTGAACTCTTTCAAGTACCCATCTCGCCTTTCAGGTGACTTGGGCCTTTGAACTGAATTCTGTTGTGGTGCCGAGTGATTTAAGTTCACTCTTTGCCTTGGCGTAGGCATTTGTTGTGGAGCTCTAGAATAATTCCTATTATATGGCATTTCGGACTGTGATCCTTGAGCTCTTACCGGTGCATACTGTCTTACTGGAGTATGAGACCTAACTGGAGTATGTGACCTGCTAGGTGTGGTGCTCCTATAGACTTGTTGAGGTGCTGACCTAGATTGATTATTGACACGATTCGGTGAATTTGTCCTAATCACTTCCTTTGGTCCAACCTTAACCGGTGTGTTTTTCACAACTTGCTTGGGTGCGGCCTGCACAGTTTTCTCGGTAGGTTGAGAACTACTGCTGCTTGCCACACTGGTTGAGGGCTTAACAGGTGTTGGGTTCACTGTCTTAGGGGTAACATCGGCTTTCCTAAGTGGACAGTGAGAAGCAACATGCCCTTTCTCGTGACATCTAAAGCAAGACATCTTATCTATGGACTTTTTGTGTGTTCCCTTAGATCTAGGTGTCTCACTAGTGGCTATTTCCTTTGGAACATCTTCGGTGTCTGGCTCGTCGACCTGGTCAGCCCAAGAAATTTTCTGTTTTCCTGCAGGTGTTTCACTGGAGGAAGACACAAATTTCACTTTCTTGACCTTGACGGTTGAGTCAACCACCTTAGGTGTATTTTCAACTATAGGCTCTGGTGAGGGTGTAGGTAGGTCCTCTAAGTCGACTGATTTGTCAGTGTTCTCCTGAGGCTGAGGCACATAGTTTGCATTGAACAGTGGAGGAATTTCGTGAAATCCTAGACCTACGGGCTTCTTAGACTGTCGTTGGGCATCTAAGACTTTCCCTAGATTTAGGCTGGAATTCCTAAACTTCTCCAACTTGCAATTTGCCTCTGCTACCTTAACCTTGGTCTCTGCTAGCTCTATATCCTTGTCCTTAAGACTTTTTGTCAAGGCCTCTACGTGCTCATACATAAGTTCTATCCTAACACACTGCTCACTGAGTTTGTCTTTTAGAACTATAACGTCTTGAGCATCAGCCTTAAGCTTATCTTTTAGATCTTGCTTGATATCATTTAGGCTAGCATTTTCAATTTTTAAGTTTTCATTTTGAGCAGTTATGGTCTTCTGTGAGTCTAAGATTAGATTTAACCTATCATTAGAACTAACACATAAAGCACATAATTCACGAAATAGAGAATAAGACAGACTAACCTTTGAGTTATCAGATTCCACGTTGGCCATCTGAGCAGCAAACTCCAGCACTGTCTGATCATTCGCCTTTTCTACCCACATCGGACTGCTGTCCCGTGTGGTCTGCTCATCCCCATCACATCCAGTTTCTGTGACTTCAGCCATGAAGGCTCTAGCATTCGACTCAGGATGTGAGCTCCAATCATACGTACCATCTAGCTGTCGATCTGAAGTGACGTTCGATAGTAAACCAGCTAGATTGGCTTGTCCAGATGAGGAACTCGGAAGGTATCGTTGTTGGGACTGATTTTGGAACTGTCCCTGATGCTGACTCTGCCCCTGGTATGTTTCCACTTTCGGTCGCTGACACTCCCTGGCGAAGTGTCCTAGTCCTTGACAGTTGTAGCATTTCACCTTGGACTTATCAAACCCGATCCCCTTGTTATTCATCTGTAAATTCCTTCCAGTTCTCTTAATGAATCTTTTAACCCTCTGGGTCACCATGGCCAGTTGCCACTTAAGATCCATTTCCTCTAAGTCATCAGGATCGACCTGATCGTAATCTTCGTCCCATAGAGCAGGATCGTTAGTTTTCCCTTGAACACAATTTCCATATGCGGCCACAAAAGAAGCAAGTAGATTCAAATGCTCTTCCGCTGACTTTGCGCTCATGGGCATCTTCGAATAGCTTTGAGTTGTCGATGCCTGTTGGACTTGAGGGTGCGGTTCTTCCGATCTTCCTAATCCTAAGAACGCGCGATTCAATGAGTCTTCAGACTCTGCTGGCGATGACGTTTCTCCGGTGAAAAACGCTGTAGCAGTCTTCGGTTCGGCTGTCACTGAAGACTTAGTTGTCTTTCCAAAATACATTGCTGGATTCTGGACTTGCTCGTAATCAGTCTCGGCCTTCAGCAGCTCGAAGTGATATGCCCTCAACGTTCCCACAATGTCATCAAGAGATTGAGTATAGTATTTGTCCTCATTCAGCTTAATCATTGCCATGTACATAGCCCATTTGGCTGGTAGGGCATCAAGAAGCTTGTTGTTCTTGTCAGTGTCAGAATACTCAATTCCATGACTTTCCAGTTCCGTTATCAGGTGATAGAACCTGGTGATACTATCATCCAGCTGTTCATCCTTAATTGCCTTGAAAATCGCAAACTATTGTTTCAACAGCTCTGTACGCTTTCTACGTACCCTAGGATTACCCTCACACCTTTTCTCGAGAGACTCCCAAAGTTCCTTCGACGTCCTTTGAGTCCGAAATGTGTGCAGTATATCCTGAGGTAAAGCCATACGGATTATGGAGAAAGCTTTGTTTTCGACTTCAAACAGTTTCTTGTCATCCTCCTTCATCATTTGGTATGACAAGACCTTCTGACGGCCTTCAACTTCAGACACCGGTGGAATATACCCTTCATCTATGCACACCCACATGCGCATATCGTTGAAACGTACGAAATCGGTAAATCGGTCCTTCCACCAGTAATAATCCTCGACCTTCATCAGCTTAGGCGGGGCGTTTGCCTTCCCGACCTCGTGGTCCATTTCTAAGAATTTCTAAAGATTTGACATCTTTTCAAAAGGAGTTGAATTTGAACTTAATTAATTTAATTCGAAACTGATTTAGACTAACTTTTTCGAATCTAGGTAGATTCGAAACTAATTAAGGGTAAATCTTTTGGGATTAACTTCGATTAAGTGTTAAAAATTCAATTAGATTCGAAATTATGTCAGATTCGAACTTTCTTAGATTCGAAGGTCAACAAACTCGAAATTCAGCAGATTCGAAACCCCAGATTCGAAAGAAGACTAGACTCGAAATAAACTCGAAACTAAGCTAGACTCGAGATCCTATTCGAATGAAGCAACAGACTCGAAACTAGGTAGATTCGTAAACCTCTGAAATAGACTCGAAAGGAGCGTATTTAGGTTAGACTCGAGACTAAAGTGAAACCCTAATTACCCCTATCAGATTCGAGCGCCGCAAACTCGAAAAACGGCTAACACTTTGATTTTTTGACGTTTTGCAGATTAAATCACTATTTTTCTAACGAAAAATAATGATTTCGATCAAAAACGTGAAAAACCACAAAGTGTTTCCCGAATATGAATTTGCTAAGCTTGAAAATACATTTTTGAGAGAAAAACCGTCCAACTAGCGTCAAGAAACCTAGAATGTATTTGATGAACACGAAGAACACCAAGAACACTCCGTAGGCTCTGATACCACTTGTAAGGTCTACCACTACTAGATCTATCTAGACGCGGATCCATCAACGAGTGCGGAATCCTCGTTAACGGTCAGACGGACAACTCTCAACCACGAAACACGGAGACTATTAGACGCTGAACGAACGACACACGAACGATCCTACGAACTAATTCTCTCCGAAACTGCACTCACCAAGCTGATAAACTCGAGATCGCCTTAAGCTTAATTCCTCATGAATTCTGCTAAAAGTCTGCTAATGACTCGAGTCTATCCCTAATTATAGACCCTGATTCGAGTCTGATGTGGGCCAAACTCGAATCTGGCCCAAGGCCCATTCGAGTCTGTCCACAATGACATTCTCGAATCTGGGCACTATTCGAATCTAAGGTTACATTCGAATCTATCACAGATTCGAATGTCTACCCTTGTTTGATTCGAATCTAGCCAAAACTCTTAAAACAACTAAGTGTTTAAACTTATGTTTTTACCTTATGATGATTTTATCTTTGTACTTTATGTTTGAACTTCTTGTAATGCGTTACATCAAGTTCAAACATACAAACACTAATAAATATCAATCATAAGTATAAACATATCTAACACACACTTGCTAAAATCACAATGCAATATCAATTAGACTGCTATCGTCACACAGGATGTACCAACAAGTTAGGGGGTAGGGTGGTGGTAAGGTAGGGTAGGGTATGGGTAGGTTGGGTAGGTGGAGCGTAAGGTGGGTGGAATGGGTGGGTAGATTTAAGGGGTAATGGTAGGGTAGGGGTGGGGTGGGGTGAGGTGGGTAGGAGGTAGGGGTGGGGTAAGTGAGGTTGGAAAGGGTTAGGGGTAGGGTGAAGTGGGATAAGGGTAGGGTGGGTAGGTTTGATTGGTAGTGTAGGGCTGGGGGTAGGGTAGAGTGGGATAGTGTAAGCATAGGGGTGGGGTGGGTAGGGTTAATGGTGTGGATAGAGTGGTATAGGTAGGTTAAGGGTAGTTAGGGTAGGGTGGGGTGAGGTGGTTGAGGGTAGGGTGTGTTGAGGGTGCGGTGGGGTAGGGGGTTTAGGATAAGGTATGGTGTGGGTAGGATAGGGTGGTTGGGTGGAGTGAGGGTAAGGTATGGGGTGGGGGGAGGAGAGGCGTGTATTTTTTTGGTGTGATAAGTGGTGATAAGATGCATATAAAAGTCTAATTCTAATAAGACATGATAATAGAATTTTGACTCTTATGTCTTATGCATATCAAACGCACTTATCAGTATTTTCCTCTTACCGAATAAGAGAGTACCTCTTATCAGAGCATGATAAGTGCTATCAAACACCCCCTTAGTATTCCTCCTCTGGTTTCGTCCACTACAGTTTCTTTTGCTCTAATAAAACGCATTCGAAATCTTCAAATTAGAATAAAAATGGAGCTTCTATATAACCAATTCATACTATAAGATAATCTGCTCACCCTACAAAAGGACAACTATGTCATTTCTTGCACTCTCCATTCTCCGTTCTGCTTCTTTTCCCTGGGGCAATAACTTTTTTACCTACTTGAAAAGGGGTGATTAACGGTTTGGTTTATGGGTTCATTGGTTTTTTCGGTTTGGTTTCCTCAATTTGAAAATTTTATATCCCAAACAAAAAAACAATACCAAACCAAATTCATAGCTACCTAAACCAAACCATAAACCGAATTTGAATTCGGTTTAAATTTGGTTCACTACCATGCATAAGGGTTTAAAGACCCCCACTTAAAGACCGGTTTGTAAGGGCCTCCGTATTTCTTTCTAACACCTTCTAAGACTTATAGAGATCGGTTTGTTTCTAACCGGCTTGAAACAGCTTCGTGTTTTTTTTAAACCCCATTGAGGCCGTTTTAATGTAACCGGTCTCTACAACTCTACAACCGTGCTTCTTAAACCCCTTTGAGACCCCTTTATGACCGGTTTTAGTGCGACCGGTCTATACATCTTATTTGATTTATCCCTAGTTTATTACTCGTGTACTACACAGGATAAATAACTAACTGCTTCTTTTAAGTTTGTATAAATTTACAAAATTATTATAGAAACAACCAATAAAATAGCAATATTATACTGCTAAAGAGATTATTGAAAAGATATAAACATGTAATTAAAAGTAAAATATATAACTAAGGATTAAATAATAATAATAATAATAATAATAATAATAATAATAATAATAATAATAATAATAATAATAATAATAAATTATAGAATCTTTCGCAATTATCACCGTTTGTTTTTTTTCAAGCTCTATTTTGCCCTTAGTTATCAATCTACTTTGACACAATAAGACCACGAATTCCTTTGATTTCAATATCGTTAGCTCATGATTGACACCTATTTGATAGAGAATAAGAATCAATATATGGCATTCGATCAGTCTAAACTCATTTTCAAAATTGTTGCATAAGTTAAAAAGTTTATTTTATTATATGAATTGCATGATATCAAAAATATCGTTAAAACTTCGATGATCAAATCACATTATAAATAAATTTAAATCAGATTACATGTAATCTACATGTGAAATAAGGATTAAAATTTGGTATATTACCTTGAGCCTTCGTATGAATAATATGAGGAACCGAATCATTGAATAATGAGAAACTTGATTGGATTTTTGCAATTCAATGATGATAAAAGTTCTTAAAACCGTCGATGGTTTTGTTTAGGATAATATGACATAATGATGATCATCAAATGGAGATGAACAAAATGAATACTCAAGCAATGAGGGATGAACGTTTGGAAAAAACACTAATAAACGTATAGGAAGACAGAGAAGTATAAGAAATCCTAGTCTTGGCAAATTCTTCAAAATTAATTTAATTTATTAATTTTAAATTGCTATATAAGAAGCTAAAGAAAGATACACATAACTCTATTTTAAAACAAAAATCTGATACATAGTCAAACCTTTTTTTCCCGAATTAATCTAATTTATTTTACCATTTTTAAAATATTGGATAATAAGCTAAGGAAAGACATGGGTTGTGACTCAAATTTGAAATAGAAATTCGGGATCATAGGCAGACGATTTTTTCTAAATTAATTTAATCAATTTAATTACTATTTAATATAGAAATTATAGTTTATTACACGTGTTGTATACAGGTTATATATTGTGATTAAATGTGGTGGTAACACTTGACATTATGTGTTCTCTTTCACTTTATATATATGGGTATATTTAATAAAACTGTATTATTTTTTAAAATAATAGAATATAAGATATGAAGAATTATTTGTTTTTAACGAATAATTATTTTATATAAGTAAGATTAAAGTATAATATTATAGACCATAATAAAACACGTTATCATGTACATCCAAAAACTAACGTCAAGCGACAATTGGTGGCTTGGCGCTAAAGATTTTCTTTTATTATAATATATAAAATTTTAATAAATAAATGCTTATATACAGTCATATAACCATACGAGTTATTAAACACCCGTGCGTCGCTGCGGGATCTAAAATATTAATTACAAAAATAAATATAAAAACAAATAAATAAAAATATTTTTCAAACAATTCAAACAAAGAAACATAACTGAACCAACATCGAAGAGTGAAATTAAAAAACCGATATAGATTCAAGAAATAAGACAAATGATACCGTTATTCGGTTCTTATCATTGGTTTTCTAGATTTTGCAATGCTAAAATTACAAACAATGTATTATTAAATTGGATCGAAACCAGAATTAATTAATCAAATATTCATAACCATAATTTAAAATTTTGACATTGATTAGGTTTAATCATCAATTTAATTTATTGGCTTTACGATCAAATCTAATAAACCTATAACAGTAATGTCTCTAATACATCGATTAGAGTTTGTCAACGTTATAATACTAATGTTCGAAATAAATGATCATATTTAATAAAAAATCTAAATATTAAATAGTTACATTTTAATTATAAAACGATTTCATTAGAATTTTGTATCGTGCATCTAAATAATAAAGTCTTTTTTATACAATTAAACATAACATAATAGTTTCAAAAGACAGCTACAAACATAAGTATAATTAAAATTATAATTTTAAGTATGTAAGAAAATGTTGTAATAATATGTTAAAAGATGACTAAATGAAAATTTATTAAAATAAAATGGCTAAATAAAAGATAACACTAAGATGAATGTGTATTGTGAAAAAATTAAATTAAAAAAGTAAAAAAAATAAAACAATTTCATTAGAATTTTGTAGCGTGCATCTGAATATGACAGTCTTTTTAATATAATTAAACATAACATAATAGTTTCAAAAGACTACTACAAACACAAGTATAATTAAAATCATAATTTTAAGTATGTAAAAAAATGTCCAAATAAGAAACATTAATTAAACATAATATAACAGTTTCAAAATACAACTACAAACATAAGTGTAATTAAAATCATAATTTTTAAGTATATGTAAGAAAATATTCTGATAATAAACGTTAATAGAGGAATAAATTATAATTTATTAAAATAAAAAGGTTAAATTAAAGATAACACTAAGATGAGGGTATAAATTTAAATTTAAAATTAAAAAAAAATCATCGTTGGTTTAGACGATTTGATAAATGTGTATATATATATATATATATATGTGTGTGTGTGTGTGTGTGTGTGTGTGTATATATATATGTATATATATATGTGTGTGTGTGTGTGTATAGAGTCAGGTTCAAAAAAGTATCTCTCGAAATCAAGTGCACCCGAAGGTACCAACCTTAAAAAACTTTTTTTTAATTTTTTTTCTCATAATCATTTTTAAATTAATATTGTACACATGATATATGAATTTCACATACATTCACACTTTGTGTCCTTAAAAATTATGTGAATGCTCAATGCATAATTATGTGAATGGTCATCCATGTGAATGGTCATTTCACACCATATGAATGGTGTGAATGACCATTCACATGATCTTTTTTGACTACTTACAAGATTAATGATGTTGCTCCTTTTATAAAAAAGTTTTATAATGTTGTCTTATACATGTATATTCAAACAAAATATATGTGAATGATCATTCACATTAGTGTACGCTGGGTATGCTGGAATCTCATAGGTACGCTAATGAACCTGATTCTGTGTGTGTGTGTGTGTGTGTGTATATATATATATATATATATATATATATATATATATATATATATATATATATATATATATATATATATATATATATATAAAATGATTAAAATAAATATTTTTAAATAAGAAATACAAATATATAACTTTTGATAATTTTTATATTTATCATACTTATATTTTAATCTTTATCATTTTAATTTTTTATTATTTACTAAATATGAGACTAAAAATAAAAATATTATCTCATGAAAAATAAATTAGTGTCGAAATTGCGTTAAATTTTCTAAAATGAACATGTTGTTAAGTTTGTCACGTATGAATTATTATAAGGGATAACTGCGCAAAAAACTCCAAACTTGTCAGTTTTTCGTGATTAAAACCCCAAACCGTTTTTCGTTGCATAGAAAACCCTGAACTAACTAAAAATCAGTAAATTAAGGTTTTATCAATGGGAAACTGATTGAAACCGGTTATTAATCATACATGGACCGGTAAATAACCTACGTGGAAAAAATTTTAATTGTTGAAACCGATTGCCACGTATTACACATCACTTAAACACCCGTTCATAATTTTTAATTGTAATTTTTCAACGGAATTACATCATCAACGAGGGTTTAAATGATGTGTAAAACTTGGCAATCGGTTTTAACAATTTAAAATTTATTCCACGTAGGTTATTTACCGATCCACGTAGGATTAATAACCGGTTTCAACCGGTTACCAATTAATAAAACCTTGATTTACTGATTTTTAGTTAGTTCGAGGTTTTTTGTGCAACGAAAAATGATTTAGGGTTTTAATCACGAAAAACTGACAAGTTTGATGTTTTTTGCGCAGTTATCCCTTATTATAATGTAAATAATTATCATCAATATTTTAAAAAATTTTAAGTGAATATATTATTATTTATAACTTTAAAAAATAAAATTTAGAATTAAATAATTTTTGTTAGGTAAATCTAATACATAAATATGATGATTTTATAATTAAAATAAATAAAAGGTTAAAGGGATATCAAAGTACAGTAATAGGTTGTGATCATTTAATGATACATATCATATTAATTTATTCATTATTATTTAAATTAAAAATATCTATATAAAAATTATATTTTATGAGGTTAAAAGATTAATACTTAATTATTTATTTTAATAAGATATTAATTTTTATATATTACCTTAATTATATTTGATTAAATAAAGATATCACAAATTGTTCTTTTTAATTTTTAATGTAATCTAACATTATTAAAACTGAAAAATAGGTCGAAAACAAAAATAAATATGTACAAGGTGATGACATGCGACATGAGTTATTCGCTTTCTAAGAATATAAAGTTTACATATATTTATACAAACAATTATTTATTTTTCTATAAGTATTTTTTTTTATATTTTCAAAAAATTATGAATAGTAATTACTGTGGGTGTGTTTTTATTTATTTAATTTCTATCCTTATAATTGCTATAATAAAGAGTTTTATTTTTACATGAAACACAATGTAAATAATTTTATTATAACAAAAAAAACATTTATAAAATATTTCTTACTAACACAATATTATTTTTACCTTTTTTAAATGCATGAAATGCTAATCTAGTTAGATAAAAGTAAGCTTTAAATTTGAAACTAATTAAATCATGTATTAAGATTGTCTTTTATATATTGGTGTTAATTTAGGTAGTAATTAATTCTATATTGTATTTAATTTTTAAAATTAGATAATTAATTTAGGAGAGTTATATTAGGAAATTTAGGTGGGAAAACGAAATTATGAGTAGCTTAGAATATGACATTTGACACTAATTGTTTTCTTTTATTATAATATATAGATCTCCCCTATGGTTAATTTCTCTTTTAATCGTCGGATTCCATTTCAATTCCAGATTTCTTGGAAGCTTCATTTTCGATCACCACTTTTCCATGCCCTTTATTTTTATCAGAAGTCTTCTAAAAACAAGGTATTAATGCTATTAATTGTGTGTGTGTGTGTATCAGTCTTTTATGTATCATCTTCACTTTTTATTTTATATTGCAGTATCATTTGGTGTTTATAAAGAAAGGGCGTTAAAAAGTACTAAAATGTATATTTTTTTCTAACGCAATCATTTAGAATGTAATTTTATTATTTGTTGCAATCATTTAGTACAGGTTGCCTGTAGTTGGGCAAATATATGATTGTTATCGCCTTTAGTTTATGCCCGTCTAAAATTAACAGATTATTAGTATATATGAATTTAGGATTATCTGTTAATTTTGGATTGTCCCCGATTTGGAACTGCTTTTTGAATATGCAAAACAAATAACAAACAACCAAATACGAAATGAGATACATAAAATTTTCAAAACATCTCATATAGTAAAATATTAAGTATGCAATCCTAAAATACCACATTTAACATACATAGAATATTTTATGTCGAAAGGATTTAATCTATATATATATATATATACATATATATATATATATATATATATATATATATATATATATATATATATATATATATATATATATATATATATATATATATATATATATATATAGGGTTCAAATGTGTACCACAAATATCCAGAGTACCGAAAGTACTAATCTTGACCGTAAGATCGATAAAATTAATGGTTTAAAATTTAATGTGATATTTTTTAGATTTAATTTTATCATTCATTTTAAACCATTAATTTCATTCATCCAACGGTGAGGATTGGTATTCATCAACCCTGGTAGCCCTAAAATAGTGTATAATTAAATATAATAAAAGTCTAGGTTTAATTTATAATTAGGAATAGTTTAATTTGGGGGGAATCTTAATTTCCAAGACTTTAAGGGGAGTGTTTGGACAAACTCCCAAAGTAAGCTTAGGTATAAATATTTTTTTCTATTAGGGTTTTAGAAAAAAGTCAAGACAAAGGAGCCTCCATCTAGTGTGTGCTTTTGAGTGTGTGAAAGTTCCTAGAGATTGAGTGTCAAAATTTGTCAGGATTAAATCACCTAAGATTAACTGGTTTAAATAAATCAGAGTTTAAACCAATAACCTTGTGTTGAATCAAAGTCCAATTAAGAAGTTTGCGGAATAATACTTAACTGTTTTAAGAAAACTTTTAGAACAATAAAGAACAGATATTCAAATAAACATAACCAATATCAAAACCTTTATATTGCCAAAATCTCTAATTACAATCACCTCTAATCTGTTTTGATTAAAGGAAGAACACAGATTGTTCTTAGGGTTTTACAACCTTAGAGGCTTTGGAAACTTATCAGAATGCAATTACAATAATGAAAAACTTAAGCACCACGATTAAAATAGAAAGACCTAGTCTATCTATATTTATAGCCTTCTGATTTGTTTCCTTGACGGACTCTGATTGCTATGGTGGTAGATATGCTTGGAAGATCTTCAAATCTTGAAATATATATCACTTCCTGAATTTCAGCACATTCTGTTATCAATCTGTTGAGCAGCTTGAACTTTTAATTCTGGCAGCTTGAACAATTGAACTAGCAGCTCGAGTTTGTTGAACTGGCAGCTCGAACTTTGTAATTACACAGAAATACTACTAACAACTTGAGAAATCTAAGTAACAGCTTGACATACTTAGATTATTTCCCAACAATCTCCCCCTAACTTAAATTCTTTAAAAAGACTCTAAGTTTCTATACAAAAAAGGAAATAAAACAAAGTAAAACTGTTATATACAAACTAAGGCATCCAAAAACTTACAACTGTAAAAGTTTCTGCCTTATAGCTTTCAGGTACTCTCTTTTCAACTCCTCTTTATCACATTCAATCTTTGTTGAGCTCATTTGGAGTAGCCATGCTTTGGGCAAATCAAGGAATTCAAAATTGTAGAATCTGTTGGATCTGTCTGCAAGCTTGAGTCTATATGTCATAGATTTTGAATATAAATCAACCTGTACAATCTTCATTTCCTTGGCTTCTATATCCACTCTGGTGGATTCTGGATTAAAAATGCTTTTAAGGTCCTTTAGGTTATTCTGAACCCAAACTATTGGTGACCTATAGTGACTAGCCATCCCAATATTGTGCATTTGGGTTAGCTTATTTCTAGTCAACTTCTGGACCAATTAAAACAAGCTTTTGTACTCTTCGTCTTGAACAGCTTCTCTTTTGATTACAAAATGATATCCAGATCAATGTCATCCATTGACTTGGCATACCAGTAAGTAATTGGAGGTTGGAAGAAGTCATGATGATCAAGAACCTTTTCTATCTCCATAGCCTTTTGCAATTGTTGGTCAAACAAACTCTCTTTACTTGATCAAACTTTGCTTGTTTGTTGGTACACCCTGTGTGACGATAGCAGTCTAATCGATCTGCATTATGGTTTAGGTAATCTTCTAAGTATTAACAAGTATTTTGATATATATGTTTAATATGTGTTTGTCTGTTATTGATTGTGTGTTTGAACTTGATGTAACGTATTACAAGAAGTTCAAACATAGAGGTCAAAGATTAACTCAAGCATAAGTTAAAACATAAGTTTCATCACTTAAGTGTTTAAGTGTATTGGCTAGATTCGAATAGGTAAAGGAAGACATTCGAATCTGTGATAGATTCGAATGTATCCTTAGATTCGAATGGGCTAGATTCGAGTCTGTCAGATGGACAGATTCGAATGGGCCTTAGGCCAGATTCGAGGTTGGCCCACAACAAACTCGAATCAGGGTCTATAATTAGGGATAGACTCGAATGATTAGAGGACTTTTTGCAGAATTCGTGAGGAATTAAGCAAGAGGCGATCTCGAGTTTATCAGCTAGGTGAGTGCCGTTTCGGAGAGAATTAGTACGTAGGATCGTTCGTGTGTCGTTCGTTCAGCGTCTAATAGTCTCTGTGTTTCCGTTGGTTGAGAGTTGTCCGTCTACCCGTCAACGAGGATTCCGCACTCGTTAACGGATCCGCGTCTAGATAGATCTTGCAGTCGTAGACCTTACAAGTGGTATCAGAGCCTCCGGAGTGTTCTTGGTGTTCTTCGTGTTCATCAGATACATTCTAGGTTTCTTGACGCTAGTTGGACGGTTTTGCTCTCAAAAACGTGTTTTTGAGCTTAGCAAATTCGTATTCGGGAAACACTTTGTTGTTTTTCACGTTTTTGATCGAAATCATTATTTTTCATTTGAAAAATAGTGGTTTAATTTGTAAAACGTCAAAAAATCAACGTGTTAGCCGTTTTTCGAGTTTGCGGCGCTCGAATCTATAGGGGTCATTAGGGTTTTACTTTATTTTCGAGTCTAACCTAAATACGCTCCTTTCGAGTCAATTTCAGAGAGTTTCGAATCTACTTTGTTTCGAATCTGTTGCTTCATTCGAATAGGATCTCGAGTCTAGTTTAGTGTCGAGTTTATTTCGAATCTAGTATTATTTCGATTCTGTGCTTCGAATCTGCTGTCATTCGACTCTGCTGTGCCTTCGATTCTAAGGGTCTTCGAATCTAAAGAATCCTTCGAATCTGTCATAACTTCGAATCTAAGGAGTTGTTCGAATCTGACATAATTTCGAATCTAACTGAATTTTAAGACTTAATCGAATTTAATCTCAACAGATTTAATCTTAATTAGTTTCGAATCTATCTAGATTCGAATAAGTTAGTCTAAATCAGTTTCGACTTAAATTAATTAAGTTCAAATTCAATTTCTTTCAGAAAAGATGTCAAACCTTCAGAAATTCCTTGAGATGGATCACGAAGTTGGGAAGGCAAATGCACCGCCAAAGCTGATGAAAGTTGAGGACTATTACTGGTGGAAGGACAGATTTACGGATTTTGTACGATTCAACGATATGCGCCTGTGGGTGTGCATAGATGAAGGGTACATTCCACCAGTATCTGAAGTAGAAGGCCGTCAAAAGGTTTTGTCATACCAAATGATGAAAGAGGATGACAAGAAACTATTTGAAGCTGAAAACAAGGCTTTCTCAATTATCCGTATGGCTTTACCTCAAGATATCTTGCACACATTTCGGACTCAAAGGACGTCGAAGGAACTTTGGGAATCTCTCCAGAAAAGGTGTGAAGGTAATCCACGGGTACGTAGAAAGCGTACAGAGCTGTTGACCCAACAGTTTGCGATTTTCAAGGCTCTTAAGGATGAACAGTTAGATGATATTATCACACGGTTCTATCATCTGATAACAGAGCTTGAAAGTCATGGAATTGAATATTCGGACACTGACAAGAACAACAAGCTTCTTGATGCCCTACCAGCCAAATGGGCTATGTACGTGGCAATGATTAAGCTGAATGAAGACAAATATTATGCTCAATCACTTGATGACATTGTGGGAACGTTGAGGGCATATCACTTCGAAATGATTAAGGCTGAGACTGATTACGAGCAAGTCCAGAATCCGGCTATGTATTTTGGAAAGACATCTAAATCATCAGTAACAGCTGAACCGAAGAGTGCTACAGCGTTTTTCACCGGAGAAACGTCATCGCCATCAGAGTCCGAAGACTCACTAAATCGCGCGTTCTTAGGGTTAGGAAGATCGGAAGAACCGCAACCTCCAGTCCAACAGGCATCAACCAGTCAGAGCTATTCGAAGATGCCCATGAGCGCAAAGTCCGCAGAAGAACATTTGAATCTACTTGCTTCGTTTGTGGCCGCTTATGGAAATTGTGTTCAAGGGAAGATCAATGATCCGGCTCTTTGGGATGAAGATTACGATCAGGTCGACCCTGATGACTTAGAGGAAATGGATCTTAAATGGCAACTGGCCATGGTGACCCAGAGGGTAAAAAGATTCATCAAGAGAACTGGGAGGAATCTGCAAATGAACAACAAAGGGATAGGATTTGATAAGTCTAAGGTCAAATGCTACAACTGTCAGGGATTGGGACACTTCGCCAGGGAGTGTCAAAGACCGAAGGTAGAATCATACCAAGGACAGAGTCAGCATCAAGGACAGTACCAAAATCAGTCCCAACAGAGATACCTTCCGAGTTCTTCATCTGGTCAAGCCAATCTAGCGGGTCTAATATCCAATGTCACTTCTGACAGACAGCTAGATGGTACCTATGACTGGAGTTCACATCCTGAGTCCAATGCTAGAGCCTTCATGGCTGAAGTTACGGAGAATGGTTGTGATGTGGATGAGCAGACCACACGGGACAGCAGTCCGATGTGGGTAGAGAAGGCGAATGATCAGACCGTGCTGGAGTTTGCTGCTCAGATGGCCAACGTGGAATCTGATAACTCTACGGTTAGTCTTTCTTATTCTCTATTTCGTGAATTATGTGCTTTATGTGTTAGTTCTAACGATAGGTTAAATCTAGTCTTAGACTCACATAAGACCATAGCTGCTCAAAATGAAAATTTAAAAATTGAAAACGCTAGCCTAAATGATATAAAACAAGATTTAAAGGAAAAGCTTAAGGCTGATGCTCAAGACGTAATAGTTCTAAAAGACAAACTGAGTGAGCAGTGTGTTAGGATAGAGCTTATGTATGAGCACGTAGAGGCCTTGACCAAAAGTCTGAAAGATAAGGACATAGAGCTAGCCGAGACCAAGGTTAAGGTAGCAGAGGCAAATAGCAAGCTGGAAAAGTTTAGGAATTCGAGCCTAAACCTAGGAAAAGTCTTAGATGCCCAAAGACAGTCTAAGAAGCCTGTAGGCCTAGGTTTTCACGAAATTCCTCCACCTTTCAATGCAAACTATGTGCCTCAGCCTCAGGAGAAAACTGACAACTCAGTAGACTTAGAGGACCTACCTGAACCGACACCTGAGCCTACAGTTGAAAATACACCTAAGGTGACTGACTCAACCGTCAAGGTCAAGAAAGTGAAATTTGTGTCTTCCTCCAGTGAAACACCTGCAGGAAAACAGAAAATTTCATGGGCTGACCAGGTCGAAGAGACAGACACTGTAGATGTACCAAAGGAGTAGACACCAGTGAGACACCTAGATCTAAGGGACCAACCAAAAAGTCCATGGATAAGATGTCTTGCTTTAGATGTCACGAGAAAGGGCATGTTGCTTCTCACTGTCCAAATAGGAAAGCAGATGTTACCCCTAAGACAGTGAACCCAACACCTGTTAAGCCCTCGACAAGTGTGGCGAGCACGAGTAGTTCTCAGAGTACCGAGAAAACTGTGCAGGCCGCACCAAAACCTGTTGTGAAACAAACACCGGTTAAGGTTGGACCAAAAGAAGTGGTTAGGACAAATTCACCGAATCGTGTCATTAATCAATCTAGGTCAGCACCTCAACAAGTCTATAGGAGCACAACACCTAGCAGGTCACACACTCCAGTTAGGTCACATACTCCCGTTAGACATTATGTTCCGGTAAGAGCTCAGGGATCACAGTCTGAAATGCAGTATAATAAGAGTTATTCTAGAGCACCACAACAAATGCCTACTCAAAGGCAAAGAGTGAATCTAAATCACTCGGCACCACAACAGAATTCAGTTCAAAGGCCCAAGTCACCTGAACGGCGAGATGGGTACTTGAAAGAGTTCACGTATGTGGACGAGAATGGTATTACCAAGTCAGTCATGGCTTGGGTTCCCCGTGATAACTAACCTATTTTCTTTCATGTGCAGGAGATAACTACCGGTCCAAACAACAAGTGGTTCGTCGACAGTGGTTGCTCCAGGCACATGACGGGGGAAAGAAGTCTTCTCACAGACTTCAAGGGGGGTAATAGGGGATTTGTATCATTCGCCAGTAACAAAGGTGGAAATATCACTGGAACTGGAGAAGTCACTAATGGGACGATTACTTTGGATCAAGTTTATCACGTTGATAAACTGGTTCATAATCTCATTAGTGTATCTCAAATCTGTGATAAGAAGAACTCGGTGTTATTTACTGACACTGAGGCGTTAGTGCTAAAGCCGGGATTCAAGATACCTGAAGATTGGTATTGATGCGGGCTCCAAGGAAGAATGACTTGTACATGCTCGATATGAACAAGCCAGATAATTCGATGGGTCCGATCTGCTTACTATCAAAAGCTTCGGAGACGGAATCGGTTTTGTGGCACAGACGCATGGCTCACTTGCACCTAAGGAAAATGAACTACATAACGAAGAATGGTTTGGTGCAAGGTGTGCCTCTGAAGAGCTTTCAATTTGAAGACAAGTGTCTACCGTGCATGAAGGGCAAGCAACATAAAAAGACACACAAGTCCAAGAAGCTGAACTCCATAACCTCGACATTCGATTTGTTGCATATGGACCTTTTCGGCCCTATCAACAAAAGGAGTATAGGAGGTAGTTGGTTTTGCTTAGTTATCACTGACGATTACTCACGGTTTTCATGGGTTTTCTTTTTAGGTACGAAGGACGAGACGGCTGCAAAGCTCATCGGGTTCTTAGACCAAGTGGAGAACTCCTACGGAACAAGGGTTAAACATATTCGTAGTGATAATGGGACTGAATTTAAAAACTCTGTAATTGGTGTATATTGCCTATCAAAGGGCATCGTGCATCAATTCAGTGCACCATATGAACCACAACAGAATGGGGTGGCCGAACGTAAAAATAGAACTTTGATTGAGGCTGCAAGGACTATGCTTTCGGATTCAAAGCTTCCTACCATGTTTTGGGGGGAGGCAGTGAATACCGCGTGCCACATTTTAAACCGAGTCCTTACAGTCAAATCATTGAACAAAACATGCTATGAAATTTTGAATAAACGGCCACCTAACTTAACTGGATTCGAACCGTTTGGAGTACCATGCACACTTTTAAGAACAAAACATCAACCGAAGTTTGGTGAAAAGGCTGACGAAGGATACTTCTTAGGTTATGTGCCAAACTCACCAAACAAACGGGTGTTTAACAAAACAACTGGTACTGTGGAGATTGTGTATAATATTGAAGTCTCAAGTTATACACATGAACCCCAAACTGGTCCGGAATGGATATTTGACTATGATAAGTTATTTGAGTCATTTAACATTCCTCTGGATGATAATGCAGGTACAATCGAGAAGGACTTGGCGACGTTGCATCTGAACGACGATGGCCAAATCTTTCCAAAGACCACATTCGAATCTACATCTGAGCCTACTGCGACTGTAGATGGGTCTCCAGAAGTTGCTAATCCAGAAGAACCTACCACTGAGAATCAGACTCAAGCTTCAAGTTCCAACTCTGAGGAAAATGTCCGCGAGGAGGAAAATGTAGAAGCTGAGCCTGTTCCCCCTTTAGGTGAAATAGGATCCAACTTAGGAGATAATCTAAGGGTTGATGAAATAGAGACCTCTAGGATTAACAAGAACCATCCGATAAATAGCATCATAGGAAATCCTAACGAGGGTGTGAGGACTCGGAGTAGTGTAAATAACAACACTGTGTTGTTGTCGATGATAAACGACTCCGAGGCATATCACACATGTCTATATTCATGTTTCATATCGCAAGTCGAGCCCAAAAATGTGCAAATGGCACTTAAAGACAACTCCTGGGTTGAAGCGATGCAGGAAGAACTTTCACAATTTAGGATACTAGAAGTGTGGGAGTTAGTTCCGTTACCTCGAGGGGAGATTGCAATAGGAACCAAATGGGTTTTTAAGTGCAAAAGAGACGATCGGGGGATAGTCACGCGCAACAAGGCGAGATTAGTTGTAAAGGGTTTCAACCAAGAGGAGGGAATCGATTACAACGAAGTTTTTGCACCAGTAGCAAGGTTAGAAGGAATTAGGTTGTTTTTAGCTTTTGCCTCCTTCAAGGGCTTTAAGGTATATCAATTAGATGTTAAGAGTGCTTTCCTGTATGGGAAAGTGAAGGAGTTGGTGTATGTCGAACAACCGCCCGGATTTACAGATCCTAAATATCCTGATAGAGTATATCGCTTAGATAAGGCTCTTTATGGATTACATCAGGCACCTAGGGCGTGGTATGAAACTCTATCCAACCATCTGTTAGAAAATGGCTTTGAGAGGGGTAGGATAGATAGTACTCTATTTGTTAAGAGAAAGGGAAATCACTTTATCTTGGTACAAGTGTACGTAGATGATATCATTTTTGGATCATCAGACGAACAGATGTGCAAAGATTTTGAGAAGGTGATGAAGTCTAAGTTCGAGATGAGTGCTATGGGGGAGTTGAATTTCTTTTTAGGGTTACAAGTTGACCAAAAGAAGGAAGGAATGTTTATCCATCAAACTAAGTATGTCTATGACATATTAGAACGGTTTGGGATGGAGGGAACTAAGTTGACTGCCCACTTCAGCACGCCGATTCAAGTGAATCACAATCTCGGGCCGGGTACTGAAAGTGATTCCGATGTGGATCTGACTTTATATCGGGC
>JAANYP010003361.1:0-236568 GCA_020465985.1 Centrapalus pauciflorus | reverse complement strand
CTTATGTATTTAACTGCTTCAAGACCTGACATAATGTTTGCTGTGTGTATTTGTGCTAGGTTTCAAGCGAATCTGAAGGAGATGCATATGAAAGCTGTGAAGCGGATTCTACGATACCTCAAGTCGAAACCGAAGCTGGGACTTTGGTATCACGCGGAGGGAGATCTAGAGTTGGAGGCATTCACTGATTCTGACTACGGAGGATGCAGCTTGACGCGCAAATCAACGACTGGAGGTTGTCAGTTCCTAGGAGGGAGATTGGTATCCTAGCAATGCAAGAAACAAACATCGGTAGCCATTTCAACGTGCGAGGCCGAGTATGTTGCTGCTGGTAGTTGCTGCTCACAGGTTCTGTGGATACAACAACAATTGCGGGATTACGGTTTGGCTTACGCTCAAACTCCTATTAGGATAGACAATCAATCTACAATTGCTATAACTAATAATCCAGTTAAACACAGTAAAACAAAGCACATAGACATATGGCATCATTTTATTCGTGATTGTGCTGAAAAGAACTTAATCAAACTGGTAAAGGTGGCAACAGAAGATAATAATGCTGATTTATTTACCAAAGCGTTTGATAAGTCACGGTTTGAGTATTTAATTCAACTGAATGGAATGCGCAACCTAGAGTAATTTGACCTTAGTAGTAGTAAGTTTATTTTCTTTTAGAGTAGTAGTATTTCTTTCTTTACAGTAGTCTGCTAATTTAGGTAAGTTGCTAATTTAGGTAAGTTTCTAATTTAGGAAAGTTTCTATTTTTAGTAAGTTTCTATTTTTAGTAAGTTAGTAGGTTAGCTTAGTTTACTGCCTTTTTGCTATGAAAAACTAAAGAAAAAAGAGAGAAAATTACAAAAATACAAAAAAAGGAGAATATCAGAAAAGGAGTTAAGTCTTAGATACATAGGTTCAAAGTGACGAAAATTAGCTCCGTCGTTACAGACTCTAAGTATTTAGGCTTTCACACATAATGCAACTAAATCCTAAGTGTTATACTTTATTTAGTTTGATGTGTTGGTAGGCATAATCCATATAGGGAATCTCAAGGCTAATAAAATATTCTAGAAAAAGTCAAGCGTGTCACTAACTAGATGTACGACCAATCGGTCTTAATTTTTATGTACAAACATACAAACATTGAGTCTAAATGAGGTATGCAAACTTTCTGGGGATGTATGGCAACATCAAATACATCTGAAAATGGAAAGAATAGAAATATCCTGTAAAACTGAGAGTCGAAAACATGCAACTCTGTTGTACGTAAGTACAGACCTGTTGTCTCTGTTTAGATTCGGGTTAGCAGACATGTCGCTTTGTTGTACGTCAGTACAGACCTGTCACCGCTATCTGCTAACTTTAAAAATAAACCTTAAGTCGACCTAAGACACTTTGTTGTATGAGAATACAGACCTGTGTCCGATGTTTGTCTTTTAAAGAAAGTTTGCAAATACCAACAAGTTAGAATTTTTGTCTGTGTGCCTTGATCATAAAAGTATGTCTATGTCTGAGTCACGTAAGATAATTTCCTGATAAATAAAAAGGCCAAGGGATATTCCGAAATGTAGAATGTTTAAAAGGGACAAAATACCAACAATCGGCTAAATAGGTATGTCACGACAAACAATCAAAGGAATTCAAAAAATTCCTAAGTGTGAAAGTTTAAGTACTGAAAGTTAGTATCGGACACCGCTATCTGATTGAACCTTTCTCAGACTATACTCATAAAAAATATGTTGTTAAGTATTTAGCTTAGATTGTAAATTTTTTCTTAAGTCTAGATTAAATTTTTGGTCAAAATTTTAGTTTACTTTATTTTATTTTATTTTATTTTATTTTTACCTTAGTTTATTTTATTTTATTTTAGTTTAGTTTAATTTTTACTTAGGTAAAAGGTCAAATGTTACTGAGGGTGCATTCAAAGTTGGATAAAATAAACATTGCGTGAAATATTTGTGCTTAGGGTAAAAGAATTGGCATAGTTTAACTTGTTACACAATACCGTAGAAAAAGGTTGAAAAAGGTTGAAGTTATTTCAAAATTTTCGAAATTTTTCTAAGTGTTGGAGGTTTCGAATCTAAGATAGACTCGAATAAGGAGTACTTCGAATCTGTCAGTAGATTCGAATCTATGCTTAGACTCGAAGGTAGGTGGTATAAATAGGTTAACAGTGAAGTCATTTATTTCTTACTGTTTTCGATTCTACTTCCTCGAATCTATTCAGGCGATTTCGAATCTATTTTCTCGAGTCTAACGTATCTCTACTAAACGACATTTTGTCGAGTTTCAAGCTAGTGTGTTCGATTCTACTACTGTATCTAGGTATAATCAACTTGATTGTACAAGTTTCAAGTAGTTTTATACACAATTTCAGGACAAATCGTCGATTTTTGAAGTTTTATAGGTCGAAATAGGGTTTTTGCTAAATTACCAAGTTTGGACTTATAAAAGATCAAATTAGAAGCATAAATCAATGATTAGAACCTAGTTGAACTAATGTATGTGATTTACCAAGTTCAAAATGGTTAAAATCTTGGTTTTTTTTGTTGAAACAAGGCCGACGGGGCTTCGAATCTGTTCTAGGACAATCGAATCTGTTCATGGGTTTCTCGAATCTGTCATTAGATTCGAGATGACCATGATATTCGAATCTGTCCATTAGACTCGAATAATGCCACTTCGAATCTGTCCATTACATTCAAATATGGACACTTCGAATCTGTCACTTTCGAATCTGTACTTTATTTATTTTGTCCAATTTAAATTTTATTAAACTTGTGGAAATGTAATTGTGCTAGATTTTGTATTTGATAAAGTACAAAATAAAGCAAATTTGAATTTGAACAAGTTTTTTGATTTTTAATGAATCTAATGGTTTTATTTATTGTGCAGAAATGGTTATTCGAGCGTTTGTTCCTAAGCACAATATGGTGTTTCATCCGGATCATGACCTCCCTGAGGCGCAGGGATACAGGCAGATGCTTGAATTTCTTGTGGAATCTAGGATAGGATTTGCACTATCTCATAATGTTCAGCTCATATTACCGTATATTCGTCAATTCTATGACCATCTGCAGGTAGACTGCTCAGTCACACCGACAGTATTACGCACTCGAATTGCGGGACAGCCGTTGGTTTTCTCGGCAGATATGTTACGACAAGTGCTGCAGCTGGGCACACAAGAAGAAGAAGCTGGTCCGATAGAGTTTCCTCTAAGTATAAGGCAAGCGGCCTTCCAGAGGATGGGATACAGTCTTGATGTGACCAAGGTGTCATACATGAAGAGTGGTTTAATTGGGCAATGGAGGTTTTTAGCCCATGTTTTTATGGTTTGCTTCGCTCCGAAGAAAGCTGGATTCGATTATATAGTTGCGAAAATTCAATCTGGGATTGTCGCTATGGTTTACAATCGACCATATAGTTTTTCGGAGATGTTCTTTTCTGAGTTTGTGCACCAAATAACTGCTCCTGAAAATCAGCAGTTTCTGCTATATCCGAGGTTTATAATGATGTTGATCAGGCACTTCTTGCCAAATCTGCCGCCATCAACCGACGTTCAGAACGTAGCTATTATGGATAAAAGGATATTCGCTGATTGTTCCTCACATCGAGGAAGATTGGCTATTCCGGTCGACCGACCGTTGTTTGGAGCTGTGTTAGACAGGAACTTTGTGGCACCAGATAATGCCAACTGGGCAGGTGAAGTAGAAGTTCAGCCTCGACAGCAACAACAACAACCGCAACAACAACAGCAACGTCCACAACAACAACAGCCTCGTGCTCGTCCACGTGATCCAAGACGCCGACAAAGACCAGCCGCGAGTCAAATTCAGGCATCCAGGCCTACTACAAGCGAACAACCACAAGCACAAGAAGCAGGGACTTCAAGTGCCGTTCACGAAACAGTCCCCGAATCTGAGCAGATTGCTCAGACCTTGGAGGAAATATGGTCTTCTGGTCCTAATGCAAATGAAGATGTGGCAGCAGCATTAGTAGGTGAGCTGCTTAGTCCGCCTGGAGATGAAGATGACATATTTCGTGATGTTGAGGAATATGAGCCGGAGCAGGCTGATAACGTTTTGTCATCATCTGCAACCGAATCAGAAGAGATGGAGGAGTTAGAGGTTGAAGCTCCTGAGTCAGTATCGACTGAACCACCTGTTGAAATTGGAACTTATGGTTCGCGTTTGATTATAAATGAAGGTGGTTCTAGGAGACGAGTGGACAGGGAATTGGAGGAGTCCGATTTTGAAGAAGAAGAAGTTTCTCATCTAGTGACACGGCAACGGGCCAAACGTCACAGGTTCATGCAAGGATCCTCTTCAGCTTCAACAGAACAACCTGAAATTCCTCAACCTCAGGACCCTCAAACCACCATTCCACCATCACCACCTCATGATGAACCATACATCCCATCGCCGATCATTCCAACTCCAATTCAATCCATCCCATCAACATCATCCTCATATGCCGACAATCAAAGGTTTCAGCAGTTAAAGGCTCGAGTTGACTTCCAAAATATCCAGATCTTAGGCCTAACAAAGGCAATCGGTGAGATTCAAACTCATAATGCAAATCTTGACAAGGAGAATGCCGATCTAAAGAAGATTGTGGAAAAAGTTCAGGAAGAGAACGTGGAGCTAAAAACCTTTGTTTGTGATCAATCTGCTGAGATAAGGTCGATGCGCTCCCTAATTGAGCAGTTAATGAAAAATTTACAGGCTCAGGGGGAGACATCGTGCCGAGATCAGGAAGTGCAGAGAAGAGATGATACTGAAGGCGATGATCCCGGTGCGAACAAAGAGATTGAGTCTGTAGATTTTTCTACAGCTCAAGTTACACAAGTTCAGGGGGAGCCTAGTACAGAAGGAGAAGTAGGAGGAGCAGGAGGAGAAGTAGGTTCTTCAAGGACTTTAGATAGCGACATGATAGATGCGCTGAAAGATATTGAAGAAGAGCTAATGGAATTTGATTTTGAAGATGATATTGAAGAATTAGAAGAAGGTGAATTCATTCCAGATGACGTCGTTGACTGGAAATCGGATGATGAAGTGCTAGATGATGAAGACGATCATGTTAATGAAGTAATAATCAATTCACAACCAGTCACTGAACTGTATGAGAGCCAAAATCATAATGTGATTGATATTGATTACATCAAGGTAGCCTCAGTTGAAGACAAAGAACTTGAAGAGGCTGAGAAAGAGCCATCTAGGGCTGATTTGATAAATCTTTGGTTCAAGAAGGAAGAAAAGAAAGATCAGGTGAAGATGAAGAAGAAGATGAGAAATCCAAGTGCTGGAAATTTTGCTGGAGGGATTATAAGCTGGTTCTTTGACAAAGAACTGCAGCTATTTATCTTAAAAAGAAGAGATGGCCTTCAATACTTGAGGCGAACACTGAGGGCGTTCAACTCACTGCCCAAGATTGAAGTAAAGGAGCTTGCTTGGAAAGAATTAATTAATATAGGTAATGACCAGTACGCTGAGGTTGTGGCAAGAATCATAAGGAAAGAAGGAAGATCTGGGAAATTCGAGCGACTCAAGCCAAGGACCGGAAAGAGGGTCGAGGATCAGTCGAGAATAGATCCTCATACAGGTAGGCCATGGGCCAGGATGGAATACAAACCTGTGAGGTGTCTAAAGAAAGTCCCAATGAAACCAATGCCACAGAACGTTTTGAGCAACATGAAGTGGTGGTACCTAGAGATTGACACTGCTGAAGCTATCATGGAAGATCAAGACGAGCAGGTCATTTTGAAGGTATATGATCCACTGCATTTGATAAACCTATCGAAGGACGACCTGAAGAAGCTTCATGATCAGCCTATTTTCTTTACTGAACCATGGAGATCTGAAGCCAGGAAGTTCCAAAAGGTAGTTAAAGTTTGTATAGATGCTGGATTATATGCAGGTAGTAGTATATATAGCTCTAGTACTTAAATTTGATGTAATGTAAATAATTAGAAGCTATCGTCAAGGGGGAGTCTGTTGGTACACCCTGTGTGACGATAGCAGTCTAATCGATCTGCATTATGGTTTAGGTAATCTTCTGAGTATTAACAAGTATTTTGATATATATGTTTAATATGTGTTTGTCTGTTATTGATTGTGTGTTTGAACTTGATGTAACGTATTACAAGAAGTTCAAACATAAAGGTCAAAGATTAACTCAAGCATAAGTTAAAACATAAGTTTCATCACTTAAGTGTTTAAGTGTATTGGCTAGATTCGAATAGGTAAAGGAAGACATTCGAATCTGTGATAGATTCGAATGTATCCTTAGATTCGAATGGGCTAGATTCGAGTCTGTCAGATGGACAGATTCGAATGGGCCTTAGGCCAGATTCGAGGTTGGCCCACAACAAACTCGAATCAGGGTCTATAATTAGGGATAGACTCGAATGATTAGAGGACTTTTTGCAGAATTCGTGAGGAATTAAGCAAGAGGCGATCTCGAGTTTATCAGCTAGGTGAGTGCCGTTTCGGAGAGAATTAGTACGTAGGATCGTTCGTGTGTCGTTCGTTCAGCGTCTAATAGTCTCTGTGTTTCCGTTGGTTGAGAGTTGTCCGTCTACCCGTCAACGAGGATTCCGCACTCGTTAACGGATCCGCGTCTAGATAGATCTTGCAGTCGTAGACCTTACATTGTTGGATAGTTTCAGGTTGAGGAATATCAGCAACAGTTTGAGGAAGGACTTTGGGATCTTGGACTTGTTGGGAGGCTTTGGAGGCTTTTTCCTTTTCTTTATTTCCCTATCATATAAAGCCTGAAGCTTCTCTGTTGACCATGATTGAGCTATAACCTTAGACACACCAGCTGTTGCAGAGAAATTGATCAAAAATATTCTGTGTTCTACCTTTGAAGGCCCTGTTGGGCTTTTCCTCTTCTTCTGGCTTTCTTTGACCACAAACCCTCCCAGATAATCTCCTAGGGTTTCGTCATCTCCCATTTGTTCCTGGGCTTGCTGGTCTAAGATCTGCCTTCTTCTGCCAATCTTCTTGCCAATTCAGCATCATGAGCAACTTGGGCATCTTTTGACATAAATTTGACTTTTGGAGATTCAATCAAAATGCCCTTTCCCTTCTCTGTGGTTGCGGCTGAAGCTGTTATTGTGGCTTGGACTGCTGGGGCAGATGCTTGAGTACCTTCTCTGATGAACACTCCACTTGGCTTAATAGGAACAACTTGAGCATCTAGACTAACAGTTTGAGAAACTGTTGGAACTGTTAGCCTAGAAACTGAAGCTGCCACTGGAGAAGTTGAAGCTATTTGGACTGGAAGTGGGATCTCTTGTTCTCCCCCATTTTGGATACATTGGTTTGATCAGGGGGACCAAAAACCTTTTCTAGTAGGGTTTGAACCATCTTCTTAAGCTGTACAATCTTGTTGCCATATAACTTCAACCCAAGCTGAAACTGGGCAAGTTTTTGCTGTTGAACAGTTGTGAGTTGTTGTAGAGCAGTGATTTGGGAACCTTGTACAGCAATTATGGACTTGTAATGTTCCAAAATGGCTACAACAGGTTTCAGTTGTTGATCCGTTAATGCCATAAGTTGCAGACTAGCATCAAGATCTTCAAATGAGAGTGGGATTTGAGATCTATCACTGGCATCAATTCCAGAAGAAAAAAAATCTGGGCCCCTTTGTTCTTGGTACTGGGGACTTCCAGAAGGAGCTTGCACACCCTCTATTGACATGGTTGTGGTCTTAGGGATGTTGGTACTGTCCTGTGCCCCTTGTGCAGAGACAACAGTAGCACCAGCCACAAAACCCATATGAACATCCTCAGATGGGATGTTCACCTCCAAATTGAGGGTGAGAGTGTCCTCAATGGGTTCCCTATCGATATGTTGTGCAAGAGTGTCCTCTTGCACAGAGCTATTTGGCTCTGGGGATTGGACTGAAGAGGAAGGAGCTCCTATAGCCCTGTGTCTTTTATATATTTTTAGAGATGAGGCTGGGGAGGTATGTATAGTAGAAGGATCAGAAGTAATATTTGTATCATGAGGAGGGGGTTGGGATCCTGGGGGAGAAGCAGTAATACTTGGTTGAGCCTGCTCAGGATCCTCTCCTCTGTTTCTTGATAGACATCCTGCATTGCATAAGGAAAAGGGACATATACACTGTGAAAATTGGCACTTGGTTTTATAAGTCTTTTTATAGTAGGAAAAGAGTGCCTATCATGTATCCTTTTATGTACTTTAAAAGATTTCAAGATTTTGCAATTATTTCTGCCAAAAACCGTGGATACGTCAAAAACTTCCCATTCTTTAAGGCATGATGCCTTAACATTCCTTGAAAAATCATGTTTGAAAAATTGGACGGTTGGCCTGTGGATAAGCACACTAAAGCAGTGGCAATATTAGAAGAAAATTCAGAGCAACCAGTCTGTTGGTACACCCTGTGTGACGATAGCAGTCTAAGCAATCTAACATTTTGGTTTAAGTAATATTCAACATTGTGGTTTAACAAGTGTTTGATATATATGTTTATCTATGTTTGTCAGTTATTGATTGTGTGTTTGAACTTGATGTAACTTATTAGAAGAAGTTCAAACATAAAGATCAAAGATTAATTCAAGCATAAACATAAGTTTTATATACAAGTTAGCTAGATTCGAATTATATAAGGGTTGACATTCGAATCCGTGATAGATTCGAATGTAGCCTTAGATTCGAATGAGCCCAGATTCGAGAGTGTCATTGTGGACAAACTCGAATGGGCCTTGGGCCAGATTCGAGTTTGGCCCATAACAGACTCGTATCAGGGTCTATAATTAGGGATAGACTCGAGATATTATCAGACTTTTTGCAGAATTCGTGAGGGATTAAGCATAAAGCGATCTCGAGTTTATCATCAGCGTTAGTGCCTTTTCGGAGAGAATCAGTTCGTAGGATCGTTCGTGTGTCGTTCGTTCAGCCTCTGATAGTCTCCGTGTTTCGTAGTTGAGAGTTGTTTCCGTCTACCCGTTAACCAGGATTCCGCACTCGTTGACGGCTCCGCGTCTAGATAGATCTCGTAGTGGTAGACCTTACAAGTGGTATCAGAGCCTACGGAGTGTTCTTGGTGTTCTTCGTGTTCATCTAGATACATTCTAGGTTTCTTGACGCTAGTTGGACGGTTTTTCTCTCAAAATCGTGTTTTCAAGCTTAGCAAATTCTTATTCGGAAAATACTTTGTGATTTTTCACGTTTTTGATCGAAATCATTATTTTTCGTTAGAAAAATACTGATTTAATCTGAAAAACGTTAAAACATCAAAGTGTTAGCCGTTTTTCGAGTTTGCGGCGCTAGAATCTAATAGGGGTAATTAGGGTTACACTTAGTCTCGAGTCTAACCAAAATCCGCTCCTTTCGAGTCTGATACAGAGGGTTTCGAATCTATGTCGAGTTTGTGCTACATTCGAATAGGATCTCGAGTCTAGTTAGCTTCGAGTTTATTTCGAGTTTAGTTTAGTTTCGAATACTGTTTCGAATCTGCTCTAGTTTCGAGTTTGTCTGCCTTCGAATCTAAGGACATTTCGAATCTGACATAATTTCGAGTTTAATTGAATTATAACACTTAATCGAATTTAATCCCAAATAAATTGGAATCTGATTACATTCGAATCTACCTAGATTCGAAAGAATTATTTCTCATTAGTTTCGAATTAAATTAATTAAGGTCAATTCAATTACTTTCGAAAAGATGTCAAATCTTCAGAAATTCCTAGAAATGGACCACGAGGTCGGGAAGGCAAACGCTCCGCCTAAGCTGATGAAGGTCGAGGATTATTACTGGTGGAAAGATCGGTTTACCGATTTCCTGCGCTTTAATGACATGCGCATGTGGGTTTGTATTGACGAAGGGTATATTCCACCAGTTTCAGAAGTTGAAGGCCGTCAGAAAGTCTTGTCATACCAAATGACGAAGGAGGATAATAAGAAATTGTATGAAGCCGAAAACAAAGCTTTATCGCTAATTCGCATGGCTTTGCCTCAGGATATTCTGCACACATTCAGGACTCAAAAGACGTCAAAAGAACTTTGGGAGTCGCTAGAGAAGAGGTGTGAGGGAAATCCTAGGGTTCGTAGAAAGCGTACTGAGCTGTTGAAACAACAGTTCGCAATTTTCAAGGCGTTAAAGGATGAACAACTGGATGATATCATCACCCGGTTCTATCATCTGTTGACGGAACTTGAAAGTCATGGGATTGAGTTCATTGACACCGACAAGAACAACAAGCTTCTTGATGCCCTACCAGCCAAATGGGCTATGTATGTGGCAATGATTAAGCTGAACGAGGACAAGTATTATACTCAATCTCTGGATGACATTGTGGGAACGTTGCGGGCATACCACTTCGAGCTACTGAAGGCCGAAACTGATTACGAACAAGTCCAGAATCCAGCAATGTATTTTGGAAAGACAACAAAACATTCAGCGACAGCCGAACCGAAGACTGCTACAGCGTTTTTCACTGGGGAAACGTCGTCACCAGCAGAGACTGATGACACATTGAATCGCGCGTTCTTAGGATTAGGAAGATCGGAAGAACCGCAGCCTCAAGTACAACAGGCATCGACATCTCAGAGCTATTCAAAGATGCCCATGAGCGCAAAATCAGCGGAAGAACATCTGAATCTGCTTGCTTCTTTTGTGGCCGCATACGGGAATTGTGTTCAGGGGAAGATTAATGATCCAGGTCTCTGGGATGAGGACTACGATCAGGTCGACCCTGATGATCTTGAGGAAATGGATCTTAAATGGCAACTGGCCATGGTAACCTAGAGGGTTAAGAGATTCATTAAAAGAACTGGGAGGAATCTGCAAATGAATAACAAGGGAATAGGATTTGATAAGTCCAAGGTAAAATGCTACAACTGTCAAGGACTGGGACACTTCGCCAGGGAGTGTCAGAGACCGAAGTTGGAGACATACCAAGGGCAGAGTCAGCATCAGTGACAGTTCCAAAATCAGTCCCAACAACGATACCTTCCAAGTTCATCATTTGGTCAAGCCAATCTAGCGGGTCTACTATCCAATGTCAATTCAGACAGACAGCTAGACGGTACCTATGACTGGAGTTCACATCCTGAGTCGAATGCTAGAGCCTTCATGGCTGAAGTCACAGAAACTGGGTATGATGGGGACGAGCAGACCACAAGGGACAGCAGTCCGATGTGGGTAGAGAAGGCGAATGATCAGACAGTGCTGGAGTTTGCTGCTCAGATGGCCAACGTGGAATCTGACAACTCAAAGGTTAGTCTGACTTACTCTCTTTTTCGTGATTTATGTGCGTTGTGTGTTAATTCTAACGATAGGTTAAATCTAGTCTTAGAATCACATAAAACCATAACTGCTCAAAATGAGAATTTAAAAATTGAAAACGCTAGCCTAAATGATATCAAGCAAGATCTTAAAGAAAAGCTTAAGGCTGATGCTCAAGACGTAATAGTTCTAAAAGACAAACTCAGTGAGCAGTGTGTTAGGATAGAGCTAATGTATGAGCACGTAGAAGCCTTGACCAAATGTCTTAAGGACAAGGACATAGAGCTAGCTGAAACCAAGGTAAAGGTAGCAGAGGCAAATAGCAAGTTGGAGAAGTTTAGGAATTCGAGCCTAAACCTAGGGAAAGTTTTAGATTCCCAAAGACAGTCTAAAAAGCCTGTAGGTCTAGGATTTCACGAAATTCCTCCACCTTTCAATCCAAACTATGTGCCTCAGCCTCAGGAGAACACTGATAAATCAGTAGACTTAGAGGACCTACCTACACCGACACCAGAGCCTATAGTAGAAAATACACCTAAGGTGACTGACTCAACTGTCAAGGTTAAGAAAGTCAAATTTGTGTCTTCCTCCAGTGAAACACCTACAGGAAAACAAAAAATTGTTTGGGCTGATCAGGTCGATGAGCCAGTCGCCATAGATGTACCAAAGGAAATAGACACTAGTGAGACACCTAGATCTAAGGGAACGCACAAAAAGTCCATAGATAAGATGTCTTGCTTCAGATGTCACGAGAAGGGGCATGTTGCTTCTCACTGTCCACTTAGGAAAGCCGATGTTACACCTAAGACAGTGAACCCAACATCTGTTAAGCCCTCAACTAGTGTGGCGAGCAACAGTAGTTCTCAAAGTACCGAGAAAACTGTGCACGCCGCACCCAAACAAGTTGTGAAAAACACACCGGTTAAGGTTGGACCAAAGGAAGTGATTAGGACAAATTCACCGAATCGTGTCATTAATCAATCTAGGTCAGCACCACAACAAGTCTATTGGAGCACAACACCTAGCAGGTCACACACTCCAGTTAGGTCTCATACTCCAGTTAGACAGTACGCACCGGTAAGAGCTCAGGGATCACAGTCCGAAATGCCATATAATAGGAATTATTCTAGAGCTCCACAACAAATGCCTACTCCAAGGCAAAGAGTGAACTTAAATCACTCGGCACCACAACAGAACCCAGTTCAAAGGCCCAAGTCACCTGAAAGGCGAGATGGGTATTTGAAAGAGTTCAAGTATGTGGACGAGAATGGTATAACCAAGTCAGTTATGGCTTGGATTCCCCGTGATAACTAACCTATTTTCTTTCATGTGCAGGAGATTACCACAGGTCCAAACAACAAGTGGTTCGTCGACCGTGGATGCTCCAGGCACATGACAGGGGAAAGAGGTCTACTCACAGACTTCAAGGGTGGGAATCGGGGATTCGTATCATTCGCGGGAAACAAGGGTGGAAATATCACGGGTACCGGAGTGGTCACTAATGGGACAATCAAGTTGGACCAAGTTTATCACGTTGATAAACTGGTTCACAATCTCATTAGTGTATCTCAAATCTGTGATAAGAAGAACTCAGTGCTGTTCACTGACTCTGAGGCGTTAGTGCTAAAGCCGGGATTCAAGATTCCTGAAGAATGGGTATTGATGCGGACGCCAAGGAAGAACGACTTATACATGTTGGATATGAACAAGCCAGAGACTTCGATGGGGCCAATTTGTCTATTATCCAAAGCTTCGGAGACGGAATCCGTACTGTGGCACAGACGCATGGCTCACCTGCACCTAAGAAAGATGAACTACATAACGAAGAATGGACTGGTGCAGGGTGTGCCTATGAAAAGCTTTCAGTTCGAGGACAAGTGTCTACCGTGCATGAAGGGCAAGCAACATAAGAAGACACACAAGTCCAAGACGCAGAATTCCATAACCTCAACATTCGATTTGTTGCACATGGACCTTTTCGGCCCAATCAACAAAAGGAGTATCGGAGGTAGTTGGTACTGCTTAGTTATCACTGACGATTACTCACGGTTTTCTTGGGTTTTCTTTTTAGGTACGAAGGACGAGACGGCTACCAAGCTCATCGGGTTCTTAGACCAAGTGTAGAATTCCTACGGAACAAGGGTTAAACAAATTCGTAGAGATAATGGGACTGAATTCAAAAACACTGTAATTGGTGTATATTGCCTATCAAAAGGCATAGTGCATCAATTCAGTGCACCATATGAATATCAACAAAATGGGGTGGCAGAACGTAAAAATAGGACATTGATTGAGGCTGCAAGGACTATGCTTTCGGATTAAAAGCTTCCTACCATGTTTTGGGGGGAGGCAGTGAATACCGCGTGCCATATTTTAAACCGAGTCCTTACAGTCAAATCTTTGAACAAAACATGCTATGAAATTTTGAATAAACGACCACCTAACTTAACTGGATTCGAACCGTTTGGGGTACCATGCACTCTTTTACGAACAAAACATCAACCGAAGTTTGGTGAAAAGACTGACGACGGATACTTCCTAGGTTATGTGCCGAACTCACCAAACAAACGGGTGTTTAACAAAACAAATGGTACTGTGGAGATTGTGTATAATATTGAAGTCACAAGTTATACACATGAACCCCAAACTGGTCCGGAATGGATATTTGACTATGATAAGTTATTTGAGTCATTTAACATTCCTTTGGATGATAATGCAGGGACAATCGAAAAGGACATGGCGACGTTGCATCTGAACGACGATGGCCACATCTTTCCGAGGACTACGTTTAGATCCACATCCGAGCCTACTGCGACTGTAGATAGATCTCCAGAGTTGCTGATCAAGAAGCACCTACCACTGAGAATCAGACTCAAGCATCAAGTTCCAACTCTGAGGAAAACGTCCATGAGGAGGAAAATGTAGAAGCTGAGCCTGTTCCCCCATTAGGTGAAATAGGATCTAACTTAGAGATAATCTAAGGGTTGATGAGATAGAGACCTCTAGGATTAACAAGAACCATCCGTTAGAAAGCATCATAGGAAATCCTAACGAGGGTGTGAGGACTAGGAGTAGTTTAAATAACAACACTGTGTTGTTGTCGATGATAAACGACTACGAGGCATATCACACATGTCTCTATTCATGTTTCATATCGCAAGTAGAGCCTAAGAATGTGCAAATGGCACTTAAGGATAACTCCTGGGTTGAAGCGATGCAGGAAGAACTTTCGCAGTTTAGGAAACTAGAAGTGTGGGAGTTAGTTCCATTACCTCGAGGGGAAGTTGCCATAGGAACCAAATGGGTTTTTAAGTGCAAAAGAGACGATCGGGGTATAGTCACGCGCAACAAGGCTAGGTTAGTTGTAAAGGGTTTCAACCAAGAGGAGGGAATCGATTACAACGAGGTATTTGCACCAGTCGCAAGGCTGGAAGCCATTAGGTTGTTTCTAGCTTTTGCCTCCTTCAAGGGCTTTAAAGTATATCAGTTAGACGTTAAGAGTGCTTTCCTATATGGGAAAGTGAAGGAGTTGGTGTATGTAGAACAACCGCCCGGATTTACAGATCCAAAATATCCTGGTAGAGTATATCGTTTAGATAAGGCTTTATATGGATTGCATCAGGCACCTAGGGCATGGTATGGGACTCTATCCAACCATCTTTTAGAAAACGGTTTTGAAAGGGGTAGGATAGATAGTACTCTGTTTGTTAAGAGGAAGGGAGAAGACTTTATCTTGGTACAAGTGTACGTCGATGATATCATCTTTGGATCATCAGACGAACAGATGTGCAAAGATTTCGAGAAGGCGATGAAGTCTAAGTTCGAGATGAGTGCTATGGGAGAGTTAAATTTCTTCTTAGGGTTTCAAGTTGACCAGAAGAAGGAAGGAATGTTTATCCATCAGACTAAGTATGTCTATGACATATTAGAACGTTTCGGGATGGAGGGAACAAAGTTGACTGCCCATTTCAGCACGCCGATTCAAGTGAATCATAATCTCGGACCGGGTACTGAAAGTGATACCGATGTGGATCCGACTTTATATCGGGCCATGATTGGATCACTTATGTATTTAACTGCTTCAAGACATGACATTATGTTTGCTGCGTGTATTTGTGCTAGGTTTCAAGCAAATCCGAAGGAGATGCACATGAAAGCTGTGAAGAGGATTCTACGATACCTCAAGTCGAAACCGAAGCTGGGACTTTGGTATCACGCGGAGGGAGATCTAGAGTTGGAGGCGTTCACGGATTCTGACTACGGAGGATGCAGCTTGACGCGCAAATCAACAACTGGAGGTTGTCAGTTCCTAGGAGGGAGATTGGTAGGCAATGCAAGAAACAAACATCGGTAGCCGTGTCGACGTGCGAGGCCGAGTATGTTGCTGCTGGTAGTTGCTGCTCACAGGTTCTGTGGATACAACAACAATTGCGGGATTACGGTTTGGCTTACACTCAAACTCCAATTAGGATAGATAACCAGTCTACCATCGCAATAACTAATAATCCAGTTAAACACAGTAAAACAAAGCACATAGACATAAGGCATCATTTTATTCGTGATTGTGCTGAAAAGAATCTAATTAAGTTGGTAAAAGTGGCAACAGAAGATAATAATGCAGACTTATTTACCAAAGCATTTGATAAGTCACGGTTTGAGTATTTAATTCAACTGAATGGAATGTGCAACCCAGAATAATTTGGCCTTAGTAGTAGTAGTTTATTTTCTTTATAGTAGTTTGCTAATTTAGGAAAGTTTCTATTTTTAGTAAGTTAGTAGGTTATCTTATTTTATTGCTTTTTCTTATGAAAAACAAAAGAAAAAAGAGAGAAAATTACAAAAATACAAAAAAAAAGAGAATATCAGAAAAAGAGTTAAGTCTTAGATACATAGGTTCAAAGTGACGAAAATTAGCACAGTCGTTACAAACTCTAAGTGTTTAGGCTTTCACACATAATGCAACTAAATTCCTAGTATTATACTTTATTTAGTTTGATGTGTTGGTAGGCATAATACATATAGGGAATCTCAAGGCTAATAAAATATTCTAGAAAGAGTCAAGCGTGTCACTAACTTAGATGTATGACCAATCGGTCTTAATTTTTATGTACAAGACATACAATCTTTGAGTCTAAATGAGGTATGCAAACTTTCTGGGGATGTATGGCAACATCAAATACATCTTAAAATGGAAAGAATAGAAATATCATATAAAACTGAGAGTCGAAAACATGCAACTCTGTTGTACGTAAGTACAGACCTGTTGTCTCTGTTTAGATTCGGGTTAGCAGATATGTCGCTTTGTTGTACGTCAGTACAGACCTGTCACCGCTGTCTTGCTAACTTTAAAATAAACCTTAAGTCAAACTAAGACACTTTGTTGTATGAAAATACAGACCTGTGTCCGATGTTTGTCTTTTAAAGAAAGTTTGCAAATACCAACAAGTTAGAATCTTAGTCTGTGTGCCTTGATCATAAAAGTATGTCTATGTATGCGTCACGTAAGACAATTTCATGATAAATAAAAATGCTAAGGGATATTCCGAAATGTAGAGTGTTTAAAGGGGTAAAATACCAACAATCGGCTAAATAGGTATGTCACGACAAATAATCAAAGGAATCAAAAATTCCTAAGTGTGAAAGTTTAAGTACTGAAAGTAAGTATCAGACATCGCTATCTGATTGAACCTTTCTTAGACTGTACTCATCAAAAGGATTTTGTTTAGTATTTAGCATAGGTTGTAATATTTTATAAGTATAGCTTAAGTCTAGATTAAATTTTTGGTCAAAATTTTATTTTTATTTTATTTTATTTTACCTTAGTTTATTTTATTTTATTTTATTTTAGTTTAATTTTTACTTAGGTAAAAGGTCAAAAATTCTGAGGGTGCATTCAAAGTTGGATAAAATAAACATTGCGTGAAATATCTTGTGCTTAGGGTAAAGGATTTGGCATAGTTTATCTTGTTACACAATACCGTAGAAAAAGGTTGAAACAGTTGAAGTTATTTCAAAAATTTTCGAAATTTTTCTAAGTGTTTGGTGTTTTCGAGTTTAGGACAGACTCGAATTGGGACAGTTTCGAATCTGTCAATAGATTCGAGTCTGGCCTTAGACTCGAAGGTTGGTGGTATATATAGGTCAACAGTGAAGTCATTTAATACTTACTGTTCTCGAATCTATACCCTCGAATCTATATTGGCGATTTCGAATCTGTTCTCGAGTCTACCGTTTCTCTCCTAAACGACAATTCGTCGAGATTATTGCTAAAGTGTTCGATTCTACTCCTGTATCTAGGTATAATCAACTTGATTGTACAAGATTCATGTAGTTTTATACTCCATTTTAGGCAAATTCATCGATTTTTGAAGATTTAAAGGTCGAAATCGGGTTTTCATAAAATTACCAAGTTTGGACCGATAAATAGTCAAATTAAAGACACATATCTGTGATTAGTAACTAGTAGGACTAATGAATGTAATTTTCTAAGTCCAAAAAGGTTAAAATCAAGAGATCTGGTGTTTCAATAGAGTCGGCGGTTCGAATCTGTCCTGCCGTTTCTCGAATCTGTCATTAGACTCGAGAGGGCAATTGCTTCGAATCTGTCATCAAACTCGAAAGTGGGACTTTTTCGAATCTGTTACATTCGTATCTGTCTTTTATTTGCATTACTTAATTTAAATTTTATTAAACTTGTAGAAATTTAATTGTGTTGGATTTTGTACTTAAACAAGTTCAAAATAAAACAGATTTGAATTTAAACAAGTTTATTGATTTTTAATGAATCTAATAGTTTTGTTTATTGTGCAGAAATGGCTGTACGAGCGTTTGTGCCTAAGCACAATATGGTGCTTCATCCTGATCATAATCTCCCTGAGGCGCAGGGATTTAGACAAATGCTAGATTTTCTAGAAGAATCTAGGATCGGTTTTGCATTGTCTCATAATGTTCAGCTAGTGTTACCTTATATTCGTCAATTTTACGATCATCTGCAGGTAGACTGTTCGGTCACACCGACAGTGCTACGAACTCGTATTGCTGGACAACCGCTGGTATTCTCGGCAGATATGCTACGTCAGGTGTTGCAGCTGGGCAGTCAAGAAGAAGAATCTGGACCGATAAAATTTCCTCTGAATATAAGGCAAGCGGCCTTTTAGAGAATGGGTTATAGTCTCGATGTGACTAAAGTGTCATATATGAAGAGCGGGTTAATTGGACAGTGGAGGTTTTTAGCTCATGTTTTTATGGTATGCTTTGCTCCAAAGAAAGCAGGGTTTGACTATATAGTTGCGAAAATTCAGTCTGGGATAGTCGCGATGGTTTATAATCGACCATACAGCTTTTCGGAGATGTTTTTCTCTGAATTTGTTCACCAAATAACCGCTCCAGAAAATCAACAGTTCTTGTTATATCTGCGGTTCATCATGATGCTTATAAGGCACTTCTTGCCAAATCTGCCGCCATCGAATGACATTCAAAGCGTTGCTGTTATGGATAAAAGGATCTTCGCTGATTGTTCCTCACACAGAGGAAGATTAGCTGTTCCAGTTGAGCGTCCGCTGTTCGGAGCAATCTTGGATAGAAATTTTGAAGCCCCCGATGTTGCCAACTGGGCAGGGGAAGTTGAATTTCAACAAAGACAACCATAGCCACAACAACAACAACAACCTCAACCACAGGGTGCTCAAAGGCGTAGACAAAGATCAGCTGCGAGTCAAACTCAGGCGAGCAGGCCTTCCACCAGTCAGCAGCCGGAGGTACAGGAAGCTGGGCCTTCTAGTGCCATTCCAGAGTCTGAACAAATAGCCCAAACATTGGAGGAAATATGGGCGTCTGGACCCCATGCTAATGAAGATGTAGCTGCCGCCTTAGTGGGTGAACTACTTGAGCCTCCAGAAGGAGAGGAAGATGTGTTAAGAGATGTTGAAGAGTATGAGCCAGAGCAGGCTGCTAATGTTGTGTCATCATCTGCAACAGATTCGGAGGAAATGGAGGAGTTAGAGGTTGAGGCTCCTGAGTCGGTATCAACTGAACCAACTGTTCAAATTGGAACATATGGATCAAGGTTGATAGTTAATGAAGAAGCTACGAGGAGGAGAGTTATAAGGGAATCTGATGAATCAGATTTTGAAGAAGAAGAGATTGCTCCCTTAATGACTCCGCAACGGGCCAAACGTCATAGGTTCATGCAAGGGTCTTCTTCAGCATCAGCAGGCCAACCAGAAATTCCCCAATCTCAGCCTCAAGAACCTCAGGCCACCACTCCACCACCACCACCACCTCGCGCTGAACCATATATTCCATCACCAATCCACCCAACTCCTATACAGTCCATTCCGCCCACATCATCATCATATACCGACAATCAACGATTTCTGCAGCTCAAGGATCGCGTTGACTTCCAGCATGTCCAAATCTTAGGCCTAACAAAGGCGATCGGAGAAATTCAGTCTCATAATGCCAATCTGGATAGAGAAAATGCCGATTTAAAGAAGATAGTGGAGCAAGTCCAGGAAGAGAACGTTAAATTGAAAAAGTTTGTAGCAGATCAGGCCGCAGAGATAAGGGCGATGCGCTCCCTAATCGAGCAGTTAATGAAAAATATACAGGCTCAGGGGGAGACGTCGTGCCAAGATCTGACAGTACAGAGGCCGAGAGATGAGGATGATGATCAAGACAACCAAGGCAATGATCCCAGCCCTAATAGTCAGAATGAGCCAGTAGATTTTTCTACTGCTCAGACTGCTCAATCTGAGGGGGAGCCTAGTCTAGCCGGAGGAGGAGGAGAAGCAGGTTCTTCAAGGACTTTGGATAGCGACATGATAGATGCGCTAAAAGATATTGAGGAAGAGCTTATGGAATTCGATTTTGAAGATGAAGTCGAAGAGTTGGAGGAAGGTGAATTCATTCCGGAGGAGGTTGTTGACTGGAAATCGGATGACGAAGTGCTAGATGATGAGGACGATCATGTCAACGAGGTGATAATAAATTCACAACCTGTCACGAAACTATATGTGGGTAATAATCATAATGTGATTGATATAGACTACATCAAGATAGCCTCAGTTGAAGACACAGAGCTTGAAGAGGCAGAGAAGGAACCATCTAGAGCTGAATTGATAAATCTTTGGTTTAAGAAGGAAGAAAAGAAAGAACAGCTGAAGATGAAGAAGAAGATGAGAATTCCGGGTGCTGGAAATTTCTCAGGAGGGATTATAAGCTGGTTCTTTGACAGAGAAATGCAGCTATTTATTTTGAAAAGAAGAGATGGCCTCCAATACTTGAGGCGAACACTGAAAGCATTCAATACACTGCCCAAGATTGAAGTAAAGGAACTAGCATGGAAAGAACTGGTCAATATCGACGAAGACCCGTACGCTGAAGTCATGGCAAAAATAATAAGAAAAGTGGGTCGTTCAGGAAAGTTTGAAAGAGTTAGGCCGAGATCAGGCAAAAGGGTAGAGGATGGATCAAGGATACCATTTAGGGCTTAAGCACTGTTGAATAATATGTACAAGATACTTCCATTTAGGACCAAAATGTGCTTTATAGAAGGTAAAAGAATCTGTTGGGCCCCTATACCCTATTTCAAAAAGACCTTCATGTAAAGCAGTGAGGGAGAGATCAAAAATACCTGAGGCATCTTGCAGATGTAGAAGTTGTCGTATGCTCTCCTCTGTGATGGTAATGGGATTACCATCATTGTTAGATACAAAAGAAGTGATTCCCTCATGATTACTTACAGTGGCTGATTTCCAAAACTGCTCTATATGAGAGACGTATATAGTGGGATTGACAGTTAGAGCATAATGGATATGAGAACCACGTAGAAAATCCATCATTTCATGGAAAGGCTGTAGTTCAGTGTGTTTGAGATAGTAGGATAGGCAGTTGTGTTCTTTAACAAACTCCATTGGTGATCACAAAGGCGAGGATTTAGGGTTTTGAATGATTATATGAGAATCGCATAGAGAGAGAAAGTGAAAAGATTGTGGAAGATATGTTGCAACTGATAGTTGGAATCAAACGAAACTGGGACTTTTAAGGGTTTGGCTTGACAAAAGTCCTTAGTAATGACTGAGATGCCCTGCACACTTGACAGACCAAGTGAAACAACTAACAGTTCGAGAAAATGAACTAGCAGCTTGAGAAAAATCTCAAGCTATTAGTTGTAATTTGAACAACAGCTTAATGAAACAATGTCTCCCCCTTAACTAAGCACATTCAATAAGTGTTTTTCTCATAAAATAACGGGAAATGAAAGACAAATTAATCCATATTTATCATACCAAAATGTTTGATACCAGAAAGGTAAACCTTCCTACATCAAAGGGCTTTGTAAACAGATCAGCTAACTGATCATCTGTATGAATTTTGGTAACTTGGATTAATTTCTTTTCATTAGAGTCCCTTATAAAATGGAATCTAATGTCTATGTGCTTGGTTTTGGGAAATTTCACTGGATTTTGTACAATGTTGATTGCACTTGAATTGTCAATGTAAATAGGAGTAGATAGAAAGCTCATACCATAGTCCCTTAGTTGGTTCTATATCCACATAACTTGGGAACAGCAGCTGGCAGCTGCAACATATTCTGCCTCAGTGGATGAAGTGGAGACTGTGGTTTGCTTTTTGCACTGCAAAGAGACTAGTCTTGCTCCTAGATATTGACATCCACCAGTTGTAGATTTCCTGTCTATGTTGCAACCTCCATAGTCACTATCAGAGTAAGCTGTTAGTTCAAGAGGAGAGTCCTTAGGATACCATAGGCCTAACTTTGGTTGCCATTGAGATATCTAAAGATTCTCTTAACAGCAAACAGATGTGAATCCTTTGGAGCACATTGAAACCTGGCACAAACACAAACAACAAACATTATATCAGGCCTAGAGGATGTAAGATACATTAGTGAACCTATCAAGGATCTGTACAAATGAATATCCACATCCACTCCTTCTTTATCTGCATCAAGTTGTTTATGAGTGTCCATTGGTGTGCTGGCAACCTTAGTGTCTTTGTATCCAAACTTTTCCAGGATACCATTCACATACTTTGATTGAGTGATGAAAAGTCCAGTGGGTTTCTGCTTGACCTTCAATCCTAGAAAGAAAGTTAGTTCCCCCATTGAACTCATTTGAAACTTTTTTTGCATCGAAGTCTCAAATTCCTTGAAGAGAATGTCATTTGTTGATCCAAAGATGATGTCATCAACATAGATTTGAACAAGAAGGATCTCTGATTTGATGGACTTTGTGAATAGTGTCTTGTCCAGAGTACCTCTCTTGAATCCATTCTGTAGAAGATATGAAGACAAAGTGTCATACCATGCTCTTGGAGCTTGGTGAAGCCCATAGAGTGCTTTATCTAACTTGTAGACTCTGTCTGGATACTTATAGTCTTTAAATCCAAGAGGTTGACACACATAAACCTCTTCTTCAATTGTACCATATAGAAATGAATATTTCACATCCATTTGGTACACCTTGAATATTTTGTAGCTGGCATAGGCTAGGAACATTATGATGGCTTCTATCCTTGCTACTAGGGCAAAGACATCATCATAGTCAATTCCTTCTTCTTGAGTGTATCCTTGAGCTACTAGCCTTGCTTTGTTTTGTATCACTACCCCTCTCTCATCCTTCTTATTTCTGAACACCCATCGTGTACCAATTGCCCTCTTTCCTTTAGGCAAGTCAACCAGTGTCCACACATTATGAATCTTGAATTGCAAAGTTCTTCTTGCATTGCCTCAATCCAAGACGGATCATTCAGTGCCTCAGATGCCTTCTTTGGTTCTAATTGTGACATGAAGCATGCATGTTCAAAGGCAGCTAGACTGAATTTAGGGACTACTGGTTCAGTAGCAGTTGATTCCTTGTGAATCATTGTCCTTGTTTGCACAGGAGTGCGTGGATCTCCCATGATCTGGTTAAGAGGATGATATTTGTGAACCCTGAGTGTAGGTTCACTTTCTGTCTGAAATGAGCTCCCCAGATTTGTATCATCACCTTCTGCACCACTCGATGATTCTGCCTCAGTAACTGTTTGATTTGGAGATGGAACTGTTTCCCTATTGGTTGGAGCTGTTACTTCAGGGCTTGGGATTGGAACTTCAAACTTTGTATGTATGTCTTGTTGGTCAATCAGGACCCCAGGTGAATCACAAGAGAGAAGTGGTAGTACAGTATACGCATCCCATTTATCATAATCTTAAACAGTTGGAAACTTTGTGCCAACAGCTTGAATGTTTGTGTTACCAGCATGAAAATTTGTACTGGCAATTTCAACATTGTTTCCAACAGCTCCTGCAGAATAGTCAACAAAGCTCAGAGAATTTGTTAGTGAATCTAAATCAAACAACCAATCAGGACCAGTGCCTTTGACATGTTCAGTGTTTTCATTAAACTCAACATTGACACTTTCTTCAATGGTTTTAGACACACTATTATATACTCTATACGCTTTGCTTTGAGTAGAGTATCCTACAAAGAATCCTTCTTCAGCCTTACTTTCAAAATTACCTAAGTGAGTTTTAGTATGGAGGATGGTGCATGAACAGCCAAAAGGCTTTAGAAAAGCTACTAAGGGAATCCTGTGATGGAATAACTCATAGGGAGTTTTCCCTTGTGACTGAACAACTTGAACCCTATTTAGAACATAACAGGCTGTATTTACTGCCTCTGCCCAGAAGGTCATTGGCAATTTGGAATCAGCTAGCATGGTTCTAGCAGCCTCTAATAGTGTTCCATTCTTCCTTTCAGCTACACCATTTTGTTGTGGTGTTCTAGGTGCACTATATTGCCTTGCAATTCCTTTAGACTCACAGAAACTGTTTAGGATATGATTTTTAAACTCCATTCCATTGTCTGACTTGATCACCTTAACTTTTAAGTTAGATTGGTTTTCAATTTTTAGAATAAAGGATTTGACCAACTCAGCAGTTTCATCCTTAGTCCTAAGAAAATAAACCCATTTAAACCTGGTGAAATCATCAACAATGACTAAACAGTAGGCTCTTTTATTCAAACTCAACACAGATGTTGTACCAAAAAGATCCATATGAATAAGATAAAGAGCAGATGATATTGAATTTACTTCCTTGGCCTTATGAGAAGTTTTGTGTTACTTGCCTTTGAGACAGGCTACAAAACGATCATCACATATGAACTCCTTCCGAGGTAATCCTCTTACCAAGTTCTTTTTGACTAAAACATTCATGGATTTGAAGTTCATGTGACACATCCTTCTATGCCAAAGAGCAGACTCATTAGATGATGCTTTGGATATCAAACAGCTTAAAGTGTTTGATTTAAATAAGAGTTCTATGTCCAAACAGTAGACATTGTCCTTTCTAGGTGTTCTAAGTAAAACAAGATTTTCAGGTATTTCAAAATCTTTTGAAAGGACAATGCATTCAGAGTCTGTGAACAAAACAATGTTTTGTTTGTCACAAACTTGAGACACACTTAATAAATTATACTTCAGTTGTTCAACATACTGAACATCATTAAATATCATATTGCCTACTTTGACAGTACCCTAACCTGTTACCTTACCTCCTTTGGAATTTCCTCCAAATGCAACAATCCCTCCTTCAAAGGTTTTAAAATTTGACAAGCATTCAGAGTTTCCTGTCATGTGCCTAGAGCATCCACTGTCCATATGCCATCTTGTCTTATGTTGGGTCCTGTGGTTGCCCTGCACAAAAGAAAGCTCAGTTAGTAGTGGAGTAAACCCAAAACAAATTGGTTTTGGGTTGTCCTTGTGCATTGACATAACTAAATACTGTTTGTGTCTTTTTAAACTTAATGAGATCCACTGGTGGATTCTGTGAGGAGTATTTAGTTATGACATGAGGTTACCAGGTGTTCTTTCCAACCTTTTCTGTAATAGTCTCAGATGTTCCACTACCAGTTCCAGTTTTTGACTTAGCAGTTGGAACTAGATGTTGAGTGCCAGCAGTTTCAGAATTTGCACTACCAGTTCCAACTTTTGACTTAACAGTTTCAACCTTTGCATTAGCAGTTTGATCTGTGTTTTTGCTTTTAACACACCATACCTTTTTCATGCTTGATTTAGATTTTACTAAAACTTGTTTTTGGTGTACAAGCTGCCTTTTGTTGACTTTTAAGAACCTGTGATCAATTGTATTCTTTGGAACTGGGGTGACAGGTTTTGAGGCCTTTGGAACTTTTGAATTTTGAGCAATGGCATGTTTTTGAAACACAGTCTGTTTTGCACTAGATGGTATATATAAACAATGCCTGGCCAAATGGTTTTTCCTGCCACAGTGGAAACATCTTTTGATTGTTTTGATAGGCGAACCAGTTTTGTGTGACCATAACTGGTTCTTGTTCCTTTGATTTCCCCTTACCTGCTGCTGTGTGGGAAACTTTTGGACACCATGCTTTTGGCATGTGCATACTGGAATAGTTTTACCCTTTTTTAGTTATTTTTGAAGAAGATGCAATATTACTGTTAGAAGATACAGAAACATGTGGAGCATGATTGCATTCACTCATTTTCTCTTTTCCTTTCAGACTGTTGGTTCTGATAGAGTTAGAAACAGGAGGTCCTATAGGTGCACTCATGGGTTTGGAGTCACTCTCAGCTTCCTTACTCTTACAACTTTCATTGAGAACCAATTCTTCTTTAGGTTCAGGCTTGTCCTCAAGGATAGGATCTACAATTTTCATTTCTCATATAATGGTTCATTCACAAGCCTATCAACAACTTCACTCATAGGATGAATGTATTTATTGTTATATGGGGGTGGAGTAGCCTTATAGCCTATACCTTCCTTGGGATTGAGTTGAGATTTTACCCTATCTTTAAATTGGACTTCCATTAGGTGTTCTAGCTTATGGTTGGCCAGCTTGAAGCTGCCCAAGTCTATATTTATAGATTCTACTTTCTTGTTAGCTTCTAACACCTTCTGTTCAGCCTCATCTAATTTCTTATTTAGGGTCTCTATTTTCTCATTTAGTTCCTTTTTCTCCCACTCTTGATATGTTCTATCATGTCCCATCTGAATCTCATTATCCTTATAGTCATTGATCTGTTTTTCAAGATCCTCTATTGCCTGCATATATTCATATCTCATTTCTACCATCTTAGCTAGAGTTTTGCACATGCTCTCATTATGATCTCTGTACTTTTTAACCATATTTTTGCATGTTTGAGGGCAGAGTTTAGCATTTACCTCAGATGGTAGTTCAGTGGAAGTGACAGTTGTAGTTTCTGCCATAACAGCTTGATTTTGAAACTCCTCTTCTGTCTGGTCACTCCAATCAAACACATTGTCTTCTTGAGAGACAAAAGCTTGTGAAGATGATGTTTGACTGGTTTGTTGGGGTCTTGGTGGCTGCTGACCTTGTGATCTATACTCTCTAGCAAAATGGCCAAGTTTGTGGCATTTGAAGCACTTAACCTTGATTTGTCAAATGCTGGCTTGCCTTCTGTTCTGGCTTGAAAGTTTTGTCTGCCAGTCCTTTTCAGAAATCTTTTGGCCCTCATATACAACATAGCATGTTGCCACTTTAAGTCCATCTCTTCTAAATCATCTGGATGGATTTGTTCCAGATCTTCAGCATTAAGAGCAAAAAGTCCATCACTTGCAACAAATGCTTCATAATGAACTTCAGAAGAGTTACCATCAGCACCTGAAAAAGAGTCACAAGAGTTTGATTTATCAGTTAATGCTGATGACAGAAGAGTAGTGTTTTGATTGTAAGAAAAAGATTTCTTTTTATTTTGAATTTCAGATTCAAACACTCTCAGGCTGTTGTAAAGGTCATCCAACTCTATTTCATCTAGAGTGTCTTTGGTTCTCCATTGGGCAGCATAGACTGTACATTCTTCACCAAGACATCTGAGGAATTTTCTGTTCACTCCATCTTGATCAACGCTGACCTTAGCACTCTCCAACTCACCTATCAACTTATTAAACCTATCAAAAATTTGAGTAAGGTTTTCATTGTTGCCACCAGAAAAGTTTTTACTGCTGTTTTAAAAGATCCTTTTGGTGCTAGCATTGCCAGCAAATCTTTTCTTTAAAGCAAGCCAAAGAGAATGAGCAGTATAGAAATTTTTAAACTAATGTTGATAAGCATTAGGAATGGCTATTTATAAAAGAGTAAGAGCTTTGACTTCATTCATTCTAGCCTTTCTTTCAATCTCAGTTTTTGGAGGTGTTCTTTTTGGTTTGCTCTCAGCATCTAGTTCAGGATCAACTGCAGGAGGATTTCAACAGCTTCCCATAGAGCATTGTCAATAAATTGAATGTGCTGTTGAATCTTAAGTTTCCACATCTCGAACTCAGTGGGTTTGACCATAGGCACTTTGAGTCCTTGCCCAGATCCACTACTGCCATTTTCAAACTCCATTGCAGAAAAACAAAATTTTAAACGAAGAAAGTTTCTGACTTTGAAAACAAAGAATATCAAATAAAAACCTATTGCTCTGATACCACTTGTCAGGATCAAAATCACCTAAGATTAACTAGTTTTAATAGATTAGAGTTTATACGAATAACCTTGTGTTGAATCAAAGTCCAATTAAGAATTTTACGGAATAACACTTAACTGTTTTTAGAAAACTTTCAGAACCATAAAGAACAGATATTCAAATAAAGATAACTAATATCAAAACCTTTATATTACCAAAATCTCTGGTTACAATCACCTCTAATCTGTTTCGATTAGACGAAGAACACATATTGTTCTTAGGGTTTTACAACCTTAGAGGCTTTGGAAACTTATCAGAATGCAATTACAATGATGAAAAACTTAAGCACCACGATTACAGTAGAAAGACCTAGTCTATTTATATTTATAGCCTTCTAATTTGTTTCCTTCACGGACTCTGATTTCTCTGGTAGTAGATATGCTTGGAAGATTTTCAAATTTTGAAATATATATCACTTCCTGAATTTTAGCACTTTCTGTTATCAATCTGATGAGCAACTCTAACTTTTAATTCTGGCAGCTTGAACAATTGAACTAGCCGCTCGAGTTTGTTGAACTGGTAGATCGAACTTTGTAATTACACAGAAATACTACTAACAGCTTGAGAAATCTAACTAACAGCTTGACATACTTAGATTATTTCCCAACAAAATTCTCTCTTGTAATCTTCATATTCTTAATACAAGTCGTTTGATTATTGTGTTTGAGTGCAGAATATACTGGGAATCAAAGTTGTCAATTGGTATTAGAGCAAGAAGATTGGATTTAAACTAGAAATCTCAGATTTGTTAATGTTCTTCACAAAAAACGTCATGAAATTGGGCTGAAACTTCAAAAAATCACCAAAAATTCATACGATGTCCGTTGAGCTGATTTTTGGATATGTTGTGCGAGTATATCCCAGAAACCTCCGGTCAAAAGTTCAGAGGCTAACTCCAAATATTGAGGGAGTAATCGCATTTTTACTATTCTGGTCATTTTCGGTTATGTTTTTGTGATTATATTTTTTATTTGAGTGATATACTTGTTAAAATGATCAGAAATTTTGCATGAATGATCTTATATGTTAGATAATTTGTTCTAGAAATTTTCATGATCTAGTTTGTAGTATCCAATGAGTAATTGCATTTTTTAAATCTAATTGTTCTTCGTGTTCTTCGCAAAACTCAAAGGTTTGGCTCTTAATTCTATGTTAATATTCTGTTTTTGTTTGGTTTTCTATTCCATAATCATAAGAAATTAATCTTGTACTGATTTCGAGCATTTCTTGTTCAATAACTACAAGTTTTTCTTGTTTAATTGTTGAAATTGTTAATCTGTAATTTCTTAAGTGTTATTCTCGGTTTAGTGCTTCCAGAGGCCATAACTTTTGACTGGAACATCGTTAGATAACCTACAATACGTCAAAACGAAGCTTGAAATGAGATCTACGATCCATCCGAAATTCACACGCATCCGAAAGTGGATATATCTCCAGTCTGTCTTATGAACCACTCCAAACAGGTACAAAGTTCTTCATCTTCGTCTGATTTATTTGATATACAATCCTTATCTGATTTTAAATCTAGTGATGAATTTGATGAATTGCATGCACAACTACATGAATTAAAGAATAAATTGATTGCTGAAAAAGAACAATCCGCTGTGTATAAAAAGAAATGGCTAAACAACCATGAGGTGATAAAGAAGATGTTAATTGAAAAGGTAGAAGTTGAGGATAAGAATAAATACCTTGAATCTTCTATGGATAAACTCACTGATGAAAAGAACTCTTTGAAATCAAAAAAATCTATAACTTTTGACTAGAACATCGTTAGATGGCCTACAATACGTCAAAACGAAGCTTGAAACGAGATCTATGATCCATCCGAAATTCGCACCCATCCGAATTCGGACCATCCGAATTCGGATCATCTGAATTTTGGGTCCGAGTTTATCTAAACTTTTGACATTCAGTGCTTCCAGAGGCCATAACTTTTTATTGGAACATCGTTAGACGACCTACCATACGCCAGAAACGAAGCTAGAAACGAGATCTACAATTTCAAGATTAGGTAAAGTTGGTTCGTTCAATTTTTGAGGCATAATTCCACTCCAAAAAAAAAGTTACGGGCATTTTTCTACAGAAAAGCTGAAATTTCAACGTCAAAAACCCATTTCTGATCCAAGTTTCTCAAAGTTACCAACCTCGGATACATCCGAACTTGTGAAGTTTCTGAGTTTTTCCAGTTTCCAATCTAGAAGATCCACCTTTTGCACTATATAATGTAAGGTCGCCTTCCTACGGATCCTATCTTGACGCAACACCGTCCAACGAGTGCAGAATCCTCGTTAGCGGCTTAACGGATAGACCACGCACGCGAAACACGGAGACACACACTGTGATAGACGAACAACTGAACGTCCCGACACGTGATTCTCTCCAAGAACAAACTCTCTGATACTTGCAAGTTTGAGAACGCCTCTGCTAAAGCTCTGATTAACTTCTGCAAAAACTTTAGTTAATTAAACGAATTAACCCTTAATTATAACACCTGGTTCGAATTTGCCTAGGACAACTTCGAATAAGCCCAAGGCCTTTCGAACTTGTCCTCCATAAATTCGAAACATATGCTTTGAACTTATGTTTGAACTTATCTTTGAACTTATTGTAACACATTACACCAAGTTCAAACATACATACAATCAATATCAAACATATATAATCAAACATATAACAAACATATATCAAACACTTGTTAACATGAAATAACGAGTGATGCGAGTGTCGTTAACCCGTCAAAAATACCACTAAATACCTTAGAAGCTAGGGTAAGTAGGGATCGTATCCACAGAGAGCGAGAGGTTAAATACACGTATTCGAGCGACTAGCGTTGTAATTTAATTATTTTGAAAAGATTGATTGATTTGTAAAAAGGTGACTACTTGATTTATAAAATTAATTACCTACAAAATTCGTAAAAGAAAACTTAATGCAATTGTTTGATTAAATGAATATGAAGATAACCATTCCCGGATTCCACACTTAGCTTTGTATTTAATTTATAACAACGATGTAAAGATTACATAGACATAATCTTTGTGATAATTATTATTAGAATCGTTACGTGATATTGGGCATAGCGCGTGACACGTTTGATTACTCGTCTTAATTAAATAAATAACTCGGCACGAATAATAAAATATCAACGAAATATCTTGCGAAACGCAACCAAACAAATAACAATCATTCGTTTACAATCTAAACATAAATAATAAAACCATGCAAGCATAAAATAATCATTCGTAAAATTAAACACTTAGCGTTGTGCTTCCTCCGAGAATGATTATGTGAGATTAGCCGGACATTCTTCGCGTGATGCTCAAGAGTTGTGTGTCCATCTTCGCAGCTTGACTCGTGTGCTCTTCGTACTTGTGTTCGCTCAAACGAGGTCCCTTTCCTTAGCTTTCTTCTCCAAAAAACGATCACTTTCCTTTGAACTCTGGCTTTGTATTTATAGGAAAAGCTGGAAAAACCCGAAAAACGGCTGGACATTATTTTAATGGGTTGGGCGCAGCCGTAGGCGCAGGCCTGCGACCCCCCTGCGCCTGTCTGTGAAATCCGTATTTTGGCGAATTAATTTCTTCTGCAGAACAATTGGTCTGGGCGCAGGGCTGCGCCACTCTCTGCGCCTGGCTCTGAAAATTCGTCCTTTTTTCGCCAATTTAGACCGGATTTTATTTACCTGTACAAGCACATAGTTTATTCAATAGTAGCACATTCTACGACATTTTCTTTCTAAAAACAACTCTTTTATATCTAATAAACACGGTAAATTATAACCCGATCAAACTTCTCCAACTTAACCCTTGATCGTCCCGAGCAAGCAACGAAAATCAGACTTTTTAAAACATCGGGTTTATCAAGCATGAAAGACATAGTCAGCTTATTTAAACAAGCACTAGCCTTCATAAACATAATAAAAATCAAAGACACAAACAAAATTAATTTCAGATATATCGTGATGTCTTTCAGATAGTTGTTCAAAAATTCCTCATCACTATTATCCTTTTAGCTCAAGGTTATAGAACTGAATTCACGTGGGTCACTGGACCATCTTTTTCCTCGATGCATGATTAAAGCTATGTATTTTTCTTTTCTTTTTGGTCTTTTTCATCCATTATCTATGTTTTTCATTTCAAGTTCACGTGGCTTTCTAGATGATTCGTGTAACAGGATTTGGGTCAGCCACTCCCAGACCAGTTGGCCTTAGGGGACTAGGCATGATGGTACCCTTCAGACTTAATCTCCCGAATCAACTAGGCCACACTTGAATTGAGGCTCTATTCGTGTTCGCTTCCTCCCCCTTATTGCATGAATAAGTAGCGGCTATTGGAATCTTTGTTATTTATCGCTCGCTACAACATAATATATCCTACTTCAAATTTGGTTTACTTTCTTGATTTTAAGTGTTTACGACTCCCTGTGCTATATTCAAACTCATATAACTACATCTTTTTACTTGAAACCGACCTAACTAACATCATCATATTTAATTGCAAGCTCAACAATAAGGATTTATAGGGCAACTTGATCGGATCATTTTACGGCTTACTTCTCACACAACCTTTCTTCACAAAAACACATTTATTTAAGAATAAAAATGCATGTGAAAACTGTAGGTCCCGAAAGGTTACCCAAGTATATAGCCTTAAGCTATAGAGGGGGGGGGGGGGTGAATACAGCTATTTAAAAACTACACATAATTTTCTCAATGTTTGTATGTGTTAGTATATGGTGTGTAAAGATGACATTACTACTGCATCATGGCTGATTTCATAAAACACTTGAGGGTCACACCGATGAGCACAACTGAGCAGATGCAATTAAACAAATTGAATAAATAATATTGGATATTGTTTATGACACGAAATGATCATTGAGATTAAATTAATGTGTGATTAATTATATCTCAAAGTACGGTGACTAAAAGTGCAATATTAGATATTGTATTGATTTAATTGTCATTGGATGATAATTAAGTAATTATCTAGTCTTTTATTTAGTATTGGATATTAAATAAAAAGATGCATTTATTTGAATTAATATTATCATCAATTATTAGATAATTGGATGGATAATTATAAACAAATAAATAAGAGATAATTATAAATAATTATCTGGTCATTTATATATTATTAAATAATGTATAAAAGATTAATATTATTTATAGGGTATATATAAGGTTTAAATAATAAAGATAATTATTAAGATATATATTATATTATTATATTAGAGTTTGATTAAAACTAAAACTCTTAATAGTAATAATATATATATATATATATATCTTATATATATAAACTTACGGCCAAAGACAAAAAGGAGATATATATATAGAGATATATATAGATCAAAATGTGACGTACTTTATTAGTGAGCCGCCGCACACACACACTTGAAGGTGTGTGTGTGGTGTGCCACGGCCGTATGAACCAGACACGCGATTAAGTGTTTGGTTTTCCCTTTCTTCGTGTGTTTGATTGCATATCTGGCGCCGCTCGATCGTGTCATCACCGGTGGATACCGAAAGCGTCTCATTAGTGTATTCTTGTCATAGAATACAAAGGTACGGATTTATTGCTTTCTCGTTTACTTATCTTATGTTTTACTTGATGATCCGTGTACGGAATTCGTGATTTTTAAAAGCTTCCGCTGTGCGTTAATATGATTAATGTTTTTGTTTTTACGAAAAACTATACGAATTCCCAACAGTGGTATCAGAGCCATCTCAAGTAATATAATGATAGTATTATTCGAGTATTTATGTCCAACGATCTTAAAGTTTCGATTTTTAATAATTAAAATTGTTTAAACGGTCGAAATCAATAATTAAGATGTTTAAGGTTTTGATTTGGCTTGGAGAAAATCGACCAAAGGTTTTGGAAACCTTATGGTGATTCTCGGCCAACCTTGGAGTTCCTCAGAACTCGGGATTTTGAAACCTTAGTTCGTTTTATTTAGTTGATGTTTGATTGTTTAAAAAGTGTTTAATTGATTAAAGTCGGAAAATTAAACGTTTCGGTTCACGAAATCAAACCTAGAGATTTCGGCCGTGGGTTGAGACCCATGACCTCTCGGTTGTGATGTGGTAACCGAGGTGATGGATTATTTGTTCCGTCGTATCGTTTAATTCACGGTTAAACTCGAACGATTAAATTAAATGCGTTAAAATCGAATTAATAAATCCAAAGTGTTTGGTTATTAATATTTAAACATTTGTGACAAAATATATGTAAATATGTTTTCGATTTTATAAAATTAAAGTGGAGACTTTATTAGTTTTTTTTATAAAATTCACAAATCGGTTTAATTATTATTTGATTCGATAGTTAAATGATTAATTGGAATATGGAAATCGAAGTAATCAAAGTGAGTTGATTAATGGCTTCGATTAATTTCAGCCGTCAAAGGGTTTAATACCCGACTTGTTTTCGGTTCATATGGGTTATTGAACCCGAGTATGAGTCGGTTAACTAAGTTGGTTCGTTTCCGTTTTCCGGTAATTCGTCGTTTAAATTAAATCGGTTTTAATTAAAAATTAAGTTTTAATGTTGAAATTAAAATTAATGGTAATTTTAATTTATAAACTAGATTTAATTTATGCATTTAATATTTAGTTCCATAAAATGCATTATTAAATTAAAGAGAGTTTAATTTAAGGATTCTATTTTCAAATTGATGAAATCGTGACTTTGAGTTTCATGTGTAACATCCCATTTTTGAGATAATTGCGTGGAATTATTTTAGTGGATAATTAAATATTTATATTTGTGTTGGACCAATGAGATCCCGAGTAGTGGATTGATACGTGTCGGGTTATGAGTTACGTGTTATCGGGTAATTAATTTGGTGGATTTAATTTATTGGCTTATTTATTTTATTATTATTGCGTGTTCCAATTAAATTCCGTTTCGTGGATTTAACGTGTCAAGATTGAGTGATACGTGTCTCCGAGCTAATAATTAGTGGATTATTATTATCTTTGAGATCGTGGATTTAATTGGGTTCTAATGATATAAACTGTGAAAAAGTGGTATCGGGTCCGGGTAATGGGTTCGGAGCCGGTTAAAGATAGAGACATATATATGTGTATTGAGCTTCCTTTTGTTCTCTCCTTCCTTATCCATAATTTTGAGACAAAAACCCTAAAGTGTGTGTGTGTATCTCCCTGGAGTTCCAGCTGAGGATTGAAGCCAAGAATTTAAAATTAATTTGAGTGCTGGAAATTGTGTCTTCATCACCTTCTTCTCTTTGAGTTCTTGAGGTGCTCAAGGTAAGAACCCATGATTTTGGTAGCTAAAATTTTGAGATATGTTGTATTATGTTGGGGAATTTGATCCTTGTAGTTATATGGGTCGAATATGACTGAATTATGTGTATTTTGCTGCTGGAAATCGAGTATTGGGGTTGAAAATCCCCTGGTTCGGCTATGGAGTTCGTAGGGCAAAGATGCTGCTGTCTGGCAAAAGCGCGGCGCGCAAATTACAAAAGCGCGGCGCGTTTTCTGATCTGCAGAAAATTTCAATAGGGTCAATAAAAGAGAGTTTTGAGTCGTTATTTGGTCGAGTCCCTTCGAGATATTATTGAATTGAGTTATTTGGGATATTGGGTCTCAATAGGAGTTCCGAAAAAGGGTTTCGGGGATCGATTGTCTGTTCGGGGATATGTTTCGGGATTAGTTTAATTGCGATAATTATGTTGGATTGAGTTATGTTTGATTAAATTGCGTGGCTATCGAGCTCGTGTTAATATGTGAGACCCGTGATGTGTACAGGTTCTAACCGATCGCGTGCCGAGCCGCATTGAGAGTTCCTAGTTTTCAAGTCGGAATCGGCTAATCGGTGAGTACCCGAGTTCTTTTCTAAACCCCGGGATCGTTTTTGCGAGTCATAGCTGTGTAGCTGTTAGTGTATGTGTATATTGTGCAATGTGTGTGAGACAGGGACGCGGGAGCCAGGTATGATTCTATCTACCACATACGTGCTATGCGTATTTGAGTTGCAGGTGTCCGCGATATGTGATCGCGCAGGCTGACTATCCCTAACCAGTCATGAGATATGAGACTCTATATACAGTAGTGATATTGCCAGGTCGCTCCTGTGCCTATTGTGAGCTAACCGCTGCTGTGTGCGGCCTGTTAGCTGGGGAACGGCGTCCCCTTTTGAGCAGACATATGTGTTGTGCATCGAGTTGCACCTATGTGTTGAGATATTATTGTGTTGTGCATCGAGTTGTACATATGTGTTGACATATTACTGTGTTGTGCATGTTATATGTGTTATCGTGCAGAGTCTAACCCTCGAGTACTCACGAGCTTCCGAGTTTACGTATTCGAGTCTACCATGTTCAGGGTATCAGGAAAGAGATTGGTAGCCGGGTTTGCTGAACAGGGAATTGCGGATAATCGAGGACGGTGTATCTGCCTTGCTAGGGATTATGTTAGTGTTGGCTGTGTTAGCATCTTTTGGGGATGTTGTAATCTAGTGGATTATGTGTTAATGACAATTATGTGAAAGTTTAAATTATCAGTGATTTCGAGTTATCCTATGACATGTGTTTAATGGAGTATTGAGATGTTGCCACTTGTGTATTGTATTGACGTGGTATTTCTGAGCTCGGGGAGGGTGTTACATTGATGGTATCAGAGCTTGTGGTTTTAGTATTAAGTATCCGTGGATGCTTGAGCTTAGACCGTGTTCAGATCCTTGGGGAGTATTCTGGTGTCAAATATAAGAGGATTTAATTAACCTAGCTTAGTGTATAACGCTGGGTGATTTATCGGTGATTCTCAATTGTTTCGGTTTGTGCAGATTATTATGGCAGATCAGGGTGAGGGATCCGGTACGGGTAAGCCAGTGGGCGACGAGTATATCCGCAGATCAGAGCTGTTTGAGGTCTTGACAGAGTTTTACAGACAACAGCGTGAGCAGGGTCGGGGCTTGGGTCCGAGTCCGGGGCCGGCTGTTCAGCCAATGGTGACAGAGTCTGAGACTGGTGCTTCATCTTCTACGTGGAGGGGTGGGTCCTTTAAGGATTTTATGACGGGAGATCCACCCCAGTTCAGAGGTGAGGGCGAGCCAGGGATGGCTATGGCATGGGAGCGAGAAGTAGAGGCAGCCTTCAGAGTTGCGCATGTGGAGCCGAAAGATATGGTCGGTTATGCGACCTATCTGTTGAGGGGAGGGGCGTCTCAGTGGTGGCAGTCTATAGAGTCAGTGATGACATCTTCTGCGGCATCTGCGATGACGTGGGATCAGTTCAGGGTTGTGTTCGAGCTGCAGTACATCCCAAGAGATGAGAGACGAGAGGTGGAGCGTCGATTCTTGCAATTGCAGCAGGGAGAGATGACGGTGCAGCAGTACGTGGACCGATTCAACGAGCACTCCCAGTTTGCGACTCACCACATCACCACCGAGCAGCGAAAGGTCGATACGTTCATTGATGGATTGCGAGCAGATATCAGGGAGTTCGTTGGGATGCACGAGACTCCTACCTTCGCCAGAGCGTTAGAGATGGCCCGCATCAGAGAGCGGGAGATAGCCAAGCAGAGCGAGGATCCATCTTTTCAGCATCGGCGTGCAAGGACTCCTGAGCGGTCCTCGAGAGATCGGAGGTATTCCAGAGACGATTCCAGGGAGCGACGTTCGGGTCAGAGTTCGAGAGATAGACGAGACAGAGATAGAGACAGAGACAGAGACAGGAAGCAGAGATCAGGTGGACCGGGGTGGAGCCAGCGACCAGATAATCAGATTCAGAGGCAAAGGCAGAGTTCGCGATACATGGGGCAGAACCAGAGCAGCGTAGAGCAGAGACCTCGAGATGGGGGCGATAGAGGAGACAGTTCGGTTGGAGATCGGGGGTGCCCGAGATGCCACCATCGCCATAATGGGTCGTGTGTGCTCAGGTGTTATCGATGCGGTCAGCGGGGGCATGCTGCCGCCACGTGTACAGTCCCAGAGCCGTTATGCTTCCGTTGTGGGAGGCCGGGACACAGAGTGCGAGACTGTCCAGAGTCGGGACCAGCTGTGCAGGGTGCGAGTTCTAGTGGGGCCAGAGCAGAGCCGTCGTCATGATTCTAGGGCGCGGGGTCGGGTCTTTCAGGCGACTACAGAGGAAACTCGAAATGCTGCTGATATGATTTCGGGTATGTCTTTCTGAGCTTGGTTTGAGTATGTGTCAGTTGTGGGGCGGGTTGCTGGGCTGTGTCAGTGATAAGCGTATGTGTTCTGTGCGTGTGAATGTTTTGTTGCATCTGTGATAATGTGATTCAGTGACAGAGTTGTGGGATAACTGTGAATGGGTTATGTGGGCTTGTCGTGTTTGGGGTGTGTTTATGGTGTTAATGTGTTGAATTGAGGAACATTGTGATGAGGCTTTCGAGTTCGAAATTGTGCTATGTTAGTGGACTGATCTTGTGGAGTTATGTGAGTTATATGAGTAGTTATTGTGAATGTGTTTGTGATGTGCTAGTGGAATGATCCTATTGATAGTGGATTATCATGTGATAGTGGATTATCCTATCGATAGTGGATTAAAGTTCTTGTGTGTGTGTCCATATCTATGATATTGCGTTTAATGAGATGCGTTTATCTGTTGTGGTGAAAAGAGTTGAGAGTTCTGTTGTGATAGTGGATTAATCTATTGAGAGTGGATTTAATCCCTTTATGAGTTTAATCATGTGTATAAGCTTGCGTTAGTGATTCGATGGAAATATCGTTATGTGTTGTGTTAGTGGATGATATGTATAGAGCTATGCGAATATGTGATGAGAGAGAGCAAAGGCCGATGGATTGAGATCATATGTGGATTGAGTGGCTTATGAGGTGACGCCACGAGAAGACTCTGTGAATAGAGGATACATCAGTTACAGGTATGGGAATTAGAGGATTTAACTGAGCTATTAGCGGATTGTTTAACCGAGTTAGAGATGTGAGAGGATTGTCATGCTTAAGAGTCAAAATGAAGAGGTGTATTAGTAATGATTGTGACATTGAGAATTCAAATGCGAATTTGACAGAGTTGTTGAGAAATTATATCGAGATTATGAGTCAACATTTTCGGGGAGTTAACATGAGAGGTGTGTATTTGCGAATGAGTTGCGATAGATTCCGGGGACGGAATCTTTTTAAGAGGGGAGGATTTGTAACATCCCATTTTTGAGATAATTGCGTGGAATTTATTAGTGGATAATTAAATAATTATATTTGTGTTGGACCAATGAGATCCCGAGTAGTGGATTGATACATGTCGGGTTATGAGTTACGTGTTATCAGGTAATTAATTTGGTGGATTTAATTTATTGGCTCATTTATTTTATTATTATTGCGTGTTCTAATTAAATTCCGTTTTGTGGATTTAACGTGTCAAGATTGAGTGATACGTGTCTCCGAGCTAATAATTAGTGGATTATTATTATCTTTGAGATCGTGGATTTAATTGGATTCTAATGATATAAACTGTGAAAAAGTGGTATCGGGTCCGGGTTAATGGGTTCGGAGCCGGTTAAAGATAGAGACATATATATGTGTATTGAGCTTCCTTTTGTTCTCTCCTTCCTTATCCATAATTTTGAGACAAAAACCCTAAAGTGTGTGTGTGTATCTCCCTGGAGTTCCAGCTGAGGATTGAAGCCAAGAATTTAAAATTAATTTGAGTGCTGGAAATTGTGTCTTCATCACCTTCTTCTTCTCTTTGAGTTCTTGAGGTGCTCAAGGTAAGAACCCATGATTTTGGTAGCTAAAATTTTGAGATATGTTGTATTATGTTGGGGAATTTGATCCTTGTAGTTATATGGGTCGAATATGACTGAATTATGTGTATTTTGCTGCTGGAAATCGAGTATTGGGGTTGAAAATCCCCTGGTTCGGCTATGGAGTTCGAAGGGCAAAGATGCTGCTGTCTGGCAAAAGCGCGGCGCGCAAATTGCAAAAGCGCGGCGCGTTTTCTGATCTGCAGAAAATTTCAATAGGGTCAATAAAAGAGAGTTTTGAGTCGTTATTTGGTCGAGTCCCTTCGAGATATTATTGAATTGAGTTATTTGGGATATTGGGTCTCAATAGGAGTTCCGAAAAAGGGTTTCGGGGATCGATTGTCCGTTCGGGGATATGTTTCGGGATTAGTTTAATTGCGATAATTATGTTGGATTGAGTTATGTTTGATTAAATTGCGTGGCTATCGAGCTCGTGTTAATATGTGAGACCCGTGATGTGTACAGGTTCTAACCGATCGCGTGCCGAGCCGCATTGAGAGTTCCTAGTTTTCAAGTCGGAATCGGCTAATCGGTGAGTACCCGAGTTCTTTTCTAAACCCCGGGATCGTTTTTGCGAGTCATAGCTGTGTGGCTGTTAGTGTATGTGTATATTGTGCAATGTGTGTGAGACAGGGACGCGGGAGCCAGGTATGATTCTATCTACCACATACGTGCTATGCGTATTTGAGTTGCAGGTGTCCGCGATATGTGATCGCGCAGGCTGACTGTCCCTAACCAGTCATGAGATATGAGACTGTATATACAGTAGTGATATTTCCAGGTCGCTCCTGTGCCTATTGTGAGCTAACCGCTGCTGTGTGCGGCCTGTTAGCTGGGGAACGGCGTCCCCTTTTGAGCAGAGATATGTGTTGTGCATCGAGTTGCACCTATGTGTTGAGATATTATTGTGTTGTGCATCGAGTTGTACATATGTGTTGACATATTACTGTGTTGTGCATGTTATATGTGTTATCGTGCAGAGTCTAACCCTCGAGTACTCACGAGCTTCCGAGCTTACGTATTCGAGTCTACCATGTTCAGGGTATCAGGAAAGAGATTGGTAGCCGGGTTTGCTGAACAGGGAATTGCGGATAATCGAGGACGGTGTATCTGCCTTGCTAGGGATTATGTTAGTGTTGGCTGTGTTAGCATCTTTTGGGGATGTTGTAATCTAGTGGATTATGTGTTAATGACAATTATGTGAAAGTTTAAATTATGAGTGATTTCGAGTTATCCTATGACATGTGTTTAATGGAGTATTGAGATGTTGCCACTTGTGTATTGTATTGACGTGGTATTTCTGAGCTCGGGGAGGGTGTTACATCATGCTCGATCATGGTTTAATGTTTTGAGATTTGATCTCGACATTACCGTTTTTGGTAGAAATCGTTTAAAACCATAAAGAAAAGTTTTTGGTATTATTTAAAGATGGTCAATTTTCTTTAAAATTTTAAAAGAAATATTTTATTGGTAAAATTGTTTATCTAGAAAATTGACGTTTTAAATAAAGTTTAGTTATTTGTTTGAAAAGTGTTTCGATTAAATAATAGTTGATTGATAATTATTTAAAGGAAGTTTAAATTATTTATCAATATTATTTGAGAATAAAACTATATTTATTAAAAGTTGTTTAATAAAAAGTTTCTTAAAATAGTAAGTTTAAGTTTCAAAGGTGTTTGAATTGTAAATTGAATATTTTAAGAAAAGTGTAGTTTTGAATCCAAAGATAATGCAAAGATGGAATTGAATTTGAATTTTTCGGGAAAAAGTTTCTAATTATGGAAAGTGTTTCTAAATTTCGAGTTTACGAACCGTGGTTAATTTAAGAACGATATTGGACATATTTACTTAAATTAATGGTGGATTAATTGGTTTTGGAATTATTTTCATGTCAAGATGAAAATGAATTCTGGATTATTTACAAGCTTTACTGCTTTATTTATGTTTGTGACATAGCCGAGCCTTGAGACCCCTTGTTTGTGATGGTTGTTTATTTAATCGTGATGTTTGCTATTTTTATTATTGGTTATTTTTGGGAAGGCCTGCGTGCCAATGGAATCCCGGTTTTATGTGTAATCTGTAATAGGTTAGAAAATAGGCAAATGTATTTAGATTAAAACTATGTAAAAATCTTGGCGAAGATGTCCATCAAGAAGGAGGTCATCCATCAAGGACTCTCGGAGACATCATCGGATGCTAAGGCTAGTGGGAGCTGAAAGAGTTCAACCTTCTTGCCTTGTGTGTTGATTTTGTCCCTTAGGTTTTGACCTAATTGGTTTGTCCGTATGGCTCTCGGAAACCAATTTAGTTTTCGGCAAGGCTATGTCACCATGTGATTGTATGTTTTATTTCTTTATGTTTTATTTATATCTGCGTGGTTGTGGCGACAAAGTAGATAAAAGAAATTAAAACTACAATCATTTTTGATGAAAAATTAAAGTATTTAAAAGGAAGTTTAAATTGGAAACTTTAATTATTTTGTCAGGTGTTAGATATGACATTTTTATGAAATTAGTTTTTCAAATAAAGGAGATTTATTTTAAAATGTCATATGATCAAAGAGTTGAATTCTTAAAACTGGTACATTAACTGGATTGTTTACCAGAATAGGTGGTGTCTAGGACAGTCTTGCTCGGGCTGTGGAATTTCCAAAAAGTTTAGAACCGAAAGGATCCTGCCCGCGGACTAACCTGACTGGCCACTAGTTCTTGGTAAGAGACTGGTTATAAACCCAAATTAAAAATCTGACACAGCACACCGTCCATATAGTGGCACTCACGGTGACCGGTCGTCGTAAGTAGGTTCAGCCTTCGTTGGGTGCTTACGCCGCAAACTCGGAGAGCTGTGAGGTAAGCACTGCGGATCCTAAGTGAGACTTGGGCCAGTGACTTGCAGTTGTTATATGGTGTGTGTCAGTGGTGGTTCCTCAGTAAGACTGTTGCCCAAGGTGTGGATGAGATTAAACATGATCAATTTAAGAAATTGAAAATCTCATAAGATCTAAGAGTTGCAAAGGGGTTGTAATTGGTAATAAGTTGCCTGCCTGAGTAGCTTATTCATGTAGGTTCAGCCTCCGTTGGGTGCATGAATAAGTAAAATGGTTCTTAGGATTAATAAATCATTTTCTAAATTTTGGGTTATTGATTTATTAATGGTTAATCAAACACTGATTTTTGAAAAATTGTTTAAGATGGTTGAAAAAGACAGAGGTAGAAGCGGTTTAATAATAACAATGACAATAACGGTAACAACAACAATGATAACGTCAATATCCTTCTCTCACTTGAAAATCCTCCCCAAAAGCACATGTTGCTACTTTTAGGTCCATTCGGGATATGGAGAACTCAAAAGAGGCAACTTCCTGAACTGGGAGTAAAATCTGACAAATGTTCTGAGTACAGGGTGAAAGTCGTATATTCTGGAAAGGGCACCAGAACCTGCTCCTACAGAGACTGCTACATTTGAGGAGAGAAATCTCCACAAAAAGCACTCTGAGGATTCGGTCAATGTGGCCTGTCTAATGCTAGTGACCATGACATCTGAGCTGCGGACTAGCCTTATGGACGTCTCAGCTTGACAGATGTATCGCCAGCTAAAGGATATGTTCCAGACTCAGGCTCGGACTGAGAAAGATATACGACAAGGGCTCTGAGCTACTGCAGAATGGCAGAAGGAACAACTGTTAGATCCCATGCGCTGAAGATGAAAGGTTATCTGGATCATCTTAGTAGACTTGGGTTACCCGTGACACAGGACATGACCACGAATCTAATTCTCAATTCCTTATTGAAGGAATTTTAGCAATTTGTAATTTGTTACAATATGCACGGAGAAGATGATCAGTGGGCTGCATCGGATGCTATAGACTGCTGAGGGAGTGATTAAGAAGAGAAGATAGGGAAAGAGACGGAAGGGAAAGTATGTTTCCAAGCCAGAGGCTAAAGCTAACAAGTAGCTAAAACCTAGAACAAGAGAAGTCAAATCCAAGGATGACAAATTCTTTGAGTGCTAGGAAACTGGGCACTGGGAAAGGAATTGTCCCAAGTACTTGGAAACGGTCAAGTTTGACCGCGTTGAGACTTCATGTATCTGAATCATTCAATTCTGTTGTTCTTGGATATGTGATACCCAATTGAACAAAGTTTCATGCATAATGTCTGCAATGACTAAAATGAAGTGAAAAGAGATGACAGATTCAGTGGGAGCATAGAGACATCTTAGAGAATACTCTGCTGGACACTATTTTCATGTCAGCAATAGTTTATCATGGTGTAGTATACAATTGATTGAATTTCTTGCAAGTATTTTTGGGATAAATAAAGAATTTTTGGAGTTAAAAATTTGTTGCTTGAAATTCCTATTGTTTAAGATTACTAAACCATGATTATAGACTATTGATTCAAGTGGATCTTGAATAGTAACTTGTAAATGGAGATTGGACAAGCTAGTAGTCATATTCAGATAAAAAGGGTTACCATGTTGTTGTGTAAATTGTTTAAGTGTTCAAATGCAGTTTCATTGAACTTGTTAATTCTTGAAAGTTAGTTCAAGAGATTGTATGAGTTGGATAGTCATCTGTGATTATATAGAAACTAATAAAATGCAGAATTAAATGTAAAGGAGTTACATGGAGGTTAATTCACTTCACTTGTCAAAAATAATTAGACTTGAAAAGTCAGAATTGTTTAGACAAGAAGTAATCGCATTTTATAAAATTACATGTGAAATGTATACAACTTGTGTGATGGTTAGTCAAGTAGTAGCCTTTGACTTGTTTAAACACTCGTCGGAAAGCTTGACGGAATACCACAACGAAATGTTGTAGATAACCAGGTTCTGGTGGTTATGGATACATATCACAAATTTTGAACACAATGTTATTAAAGATATCTTGTTAAGATATAGATAAACCGCATACTGTCATATTCAAGACTAAACATCTAAACGTATCACTAGTAGCAATTAATCTGAATTGCTACAGCTCCTAAATTTTAATCATGGTGTCTTTATGAGTGATTTACCAGTTTTTAAAGATAATGGATATAAATTTGTATGGAGATTCAGATTGGATCTGAATAATATTACAAGAAGTTGTAATAAAGAACTAGTGTAATTTTTCAAAGATAAACGGTAATGGAAGTTAAGTCAGTTAACTAGAGAACACTCCCACTAAGATCATGTCTGAAATTAAATTTTCGATAGATCATATTACCGTTACATTTGATAAAGGAACAGTAGCATTAAATTGATGGAAGTCATGTTGTGTTTATTGAGATAAAGGAGATCAACATGATATCTTTAATGTCGTTCTATTTCGCATGTTTTAGAAATCCAAGAATAAATTTGAAGTTATTCTAAAACTATTCCATAGCTGCTTGTTGTCGTGGGAACCACAACGAGAATTAAAAGGCTACTGTGGTTTTTGGTTGATATTCATGGGTGATGAATATAGCAAAGGTTGGACCAAATTCACAGGTATTTGTTGCGAACAAATATTGGATTGACCCGCCGATTGAGACCACTTTGTGGATCATAGTCATGAGTCGTTTCAAAAAGGTAATCCTTAGTACCTGAGATGTCTACGTACTTTAGTGCGAGTGCTGCTGTACATTTAGCCTAACCTAACATCATCTGTAAATGGGTGATCATAACGGTTCGAGGCTGGTTGCAGTGGGAGTCGTGCTGGAGGCCTAGATAGTCAAGATGGGATTTGCACCTTCTTTTAACTAAGAACAGATATTTCTGGGCCCCTCGACGATCGATACTGACAGAAATGCATGGCCATGCTCGGACAGAACTGATGTGTTCTACTCTGTCTGTTACAGTTCAGTATGAGATCAGGGAGTCGAGAAACATAATCGTGTTTGCTACGGTTGATCTAATCCACGCCTAGCTTTCACATTGAAATATCGCGATGCATGTGATATAACCTAAATTTCTTTTTGGAAGGCTGTTTCAACAAGAATGCCCGAATTGGAGTCAGAGTTTTTATGACCTTGGTTGCCTAAACTGTCTAGCCATGACCTCCTTTAGGCGCATGTTGCAGGACAGTATGTCGTCTTACACAAGTGGGAGTATGTTAGTATATGGTGTGTAAAGATGACATTACTACTGCATCATGGCTGATTTCATAAAACACTTGAGGGTCACACCGATGAGCACAACTGAGCAGATGCAATTAAACAAATTGAATAAATAATATTGGATATTGTTTATGACACGAAATGATCATTGAGATTAAATTAATGTGTGATTAATTATATCTCAAAGTACGGGGACTAAAAGTGCAATATTAGATATTGTATTGATTTAATTGTCATTGGATGATAATTAAGTAATTATCTAGTCTTTTATTTAGTATTGGATATTAAATAAAAGATGCATTTATTTGAATTAATATTATCATCAATTATTAGATAATTGGATGGATAATTATAAACAAATAAATAAGAGATAATTATAAATAATTATCTGGTCATTTATATATTATTAAATAATGTATAAAAGATTAATATTATTTATAGAGTATATAATTATAGAGATAATTATATAAGGTTTAAATAATAAAGATAATTATTAAGATATATATTATATTATTATATTAGAGTTTGATTAAAACTTAAACTCTTAATAATAATAATAATATATATATATATATCTTATACATATAAACTTAGTAACTTACGGCCAAAGACAAAAAGGAGATATATATATATATATATATATATATATATATATATATATATATATATATATATATATATATATATATATATATATATATATATATAGATATATATATAGATCAAAATGTGACCTACTTTATTAGTGAGCCACCGCGCACACACACTTGAAGGTGTGTGTGTGGTGTGCCACGGCCGTACGAACCAAACACGCGATTAAGTGTTTGGTTTTCCCGTTCTTCGTGTGTTTGATTGCATATCTGGCGCCGCTCGATCGTGTCATCACCGGTGGATACCGAAAGCGTCTCATTCGTGTATTCTTGTCATAGAATACAAAGGTACGGATTTATTGCTTTCTCATTTACTTATCTTTTGTTTTACTTGATGATCCGTGTACGGAATTCGTGATTTTTAAAAGCTTCCGCTGTGCGTTAATATGATTAATGTTTTTGTTTTTACGAAAAACTATACGAATTCCCAACAGTACGTATTATCAACAAATGTTAATTACAAACGAGCTTGAATACGGAAAGGTTCAAGCTTAGATGACAGATACAACAGTATGTTTAACTAGCCTAAGACAGACTTAAACTAGTTACAATGAATACACTCACTATGAATCACTCACTGTGTTTACAAGACTCTAAGGACCAGCTTGAACAAGAACAGCTTAGACACTGAGCACTGTTTTATTCAAGCAGACTTGCATGCATGAAAGACACACTTGAATGCACGTTCACTCTTGGTTTCAGCACTTAGCTTTTTGGCTTAATCTTTCAATCCTTGGAAGTTTCTTTTTATACTCACTCAGAGGATCTAAGTGAAGCTTCTTAATTGGATGGAATGAAAAAGGTAAAGTCTTGTTGAAAAGGCAACATAACCTTTTCTGCACATTCTGAAAAGCAAACTTGTCTTCATGTGGGCAGAACTTTTGTCTTTTCACTTTGTCTACTGTTGCATTGCCTTTAACTAAATAAGGAATGTCAACTTTGTGTTTTTCTTCCTTTGTAAAGGCCTATTTTGATATAAGAAAAAGGTCTGTCACCCTTTTTCAAATATCCTTTTGTCTTCATGTAACAGAACAGCTTGGGCAGGCTGAGCAGTTCTGATTTCCACTTTGTATTCGACTTTGTAAACTGATCTTGTAGTCAAAAAGACTACATGAGGACTTGGAAACATATTCCATAAAGTGTTTAGCCTGTTCACAAAGAACAGGTTCTGTTCACAAAGTACAGAACACTTGTAAACTGCCCAAGCTGCTCACCAGTGTAGAGCAGCGTAGACAGTTTATGTCCAGCCTGTTTAGTAGACTGAACAGCTTGGGCAAAACTGCCTTTGTTGCAACACATGCAACATATAGAACAGCTTCAGGCTGATATTGCAAATCATTTTCAGGTTTCAATAAGGTATATAACAGGCCTTAAATTCAACCTTCAAAAGCATCAATAGGTTTGATTAATAATCTCCCCCTCAGATGCAAAACAGGTTTGACTGAGACCTGTTTGTGCTTATCAATCTCCCCCTATTTGCAATAACCAGTCTAAGCTGGCCTTATCAAAAATCACTATATATTTTTACAGTACATTTGTTGAAATAAAATTACAACATCAACATAAAGTAAAAGATTTTATATATACACTGATTTTTGATTACATAGAATAACACATGTTCTTACAAAAGTACAACTGATGTACTGATGTATATTACAACTAATGCAAAATAGAAAATTACAACTTATGTAAATAAAGTACAACTAATGTACATCAGATTTTGGACTGTTTCTGTTGGGAGCAGATAATGGTATGCCTTTCCAACTGATGGACAGCTTCCATTCTTCACCTACCCAGATGGTAGATGGACTTCATCACAATGGAGGGGGACCTTCAAACATCTTCTCAAGTTCCTCTCTAGTATCCTCAATTTCTTCAATTTCACTTCTTATGATCATAAACTTGGGATCTTCAAGCTCACCTCTCTCATAACAGCCTCTGAGCTGATCCCAGATAGCTGCTCTCCACTTGCTTGACTGCCTGAATGAAACTGCAAGTCTGAAGGCTACAAGCTGTCTCAGATCCACCTTTTATAGATCTGATGCTCTTTGAAAGCATTTCTTCTGAGTTAGGGGATCCACAAAGAACGCCCCCAACTCAGGCTCTTCAATGATCTTGCCATCTTCAAACTCTATTCCACTAGGCAGGCTGTGATCAACTCCTTTCATCTCAATAGCATAGTCACCTTGTTCTATCAGGATGAGGAGTTGTTCCATCTCAGTGTCATTCCTTGTTCTCCTGGCCTTTATTTTTGGTTGTGTCATATAGACACCTTCACTAACCTCTTTGGAGATCAGGCCAAGATTCTTCACTCTCTCCATCAGCTTCTTGACATATGCTCTGACAGTCTTAGCAGTTTCTAATTTAGACTCACTCAGAGCAACTGCCAGCCCAATCCATTCTCTGTACCCCATTTGTGCAACGTCAGTGTAGTCCTATGTTTCTAGTTCTGGGCCTGTTGCACCCATTCTGGTTATTTTCAACTTCCACTGACTGCCTTTTCTTGATACGGGCACAGCTTTGACAATTGCTTCCTTGGCAAGCCTTCTATCAGCAACATCTTGAAATTTTATTCTTGCCAGGTTGTCAAAGTGAAACTGAGCTCTTGCAGAGGGCACTGAAGTTTTGGCCACTGAGACCAGAGCACCCTTTTCTTTCTCTGCTTCCTTCTCTTCTGCTGATCCCTTAGCAGCTTCCAATATTTTCTTTTGCACAACCAGAGAGGACATTTTGAGTTTCCTTGCCTCTTGAAGTGCAAAAGACTTAGCAGCTTTGGCAGATTCTTCTTCTTTCCTTAAATCTTCCAGGGCTTGAAGCTGTTCTTCTCTAAACTCAAAATATTTGTGCATAGGAAGACCCATTTCTTTGGCTCTGGCTTTGTGAAATTTGATTTCTGCTGCTTTCTGCTGTAGGGTATCAACTGCTACCTTTTCTTTTCCTTTAGCTGCTGTAGTAACAGCAGCTTCAATACTTTCCTCCTCCTCCTCTTCTTCTTCTTGTAAGATCAGATGCCTCCTTCTGCTGCTTGGCCTGTCCTCAGGAATAAGTTCCTCCCCCTTAGATTGAGCAGGGTTTGGAGTTTCAGCCTGAGTAGGCTGAGCAGCGTGGGAGGCACCCTCCATTGTACCTGTTGCAGATGCTCCTGCTGGTTGACCAGTGAGTATTGCAGGTACTGATTTCTCCTTAGGAGAAGAAGTTTTCTCCCCCTTAGACTTAGTGTTCGAGGCAGATGACTTCTCCCCCTTTGATGGAGATGGACTAGCACCTTCAACACCTGGTCTGCCTGAAGACACAAAGTCAGCAGGCTTGCCAGCAGTTTTGGCAGCAGGCTTGGGGCCAACAAGGCTATTCACTAAGAAAGCCAGGTTGTCCTTTACCTCTGCAAGCTGTGAGAGACAGGTTTGAAGAGAAGAGGATTGGGTATCAGCAAGGGAGGTCAGCTTAACAATGTTTTCCCTATCAGAAGCTGTGAACAGCAAACTTTGAAGCTGAGCAAGATGTAGTTCTAGAGAATCTTGCACATCAACAAGGTTTGATGACACAGAATTGGATAGGGAACCAATGAGTGTGTTTAAGCTGGCAAGAGTAGCAGGAAGTGTAGAATCGCAAGAAGTTAGGAGAGATGACAGCTCTTGAGAAATAACTGTCATTGAGGACATAGAGTCCTGTTGTAGTGAAAGAATTGAGGAGAGGGAGGTGGACACAGTTTGCAGCTGTGCAGTGAGTGCAAGCAGCTGTGGAGAATTACCAGTTTGTGGAGTGGCAGGGAAGGAATCCTTGAACAAATCAAAGAACCCCTTAAGCTGTTCAGACACAGAGTCTGAGATAAGAGAGGGTAGAGAGGACATAGATGTTTCTAAAGAACCAACTTTGTTGGTCAGCAGGGAAAGCTGATCCTTCAAAGGCAGGTCTTTAGGGGAGGGAGGTGTATGGGTGGATTGTTTAGATTGGGTTGATGGAGAAGAAGATGATGAGGCTGGTGTATGAGGATGTGAAGGAGAGGCAAGAGGATGTAAGGTCTACCACTACGAGATCTATCTAGACGCGGAGCCGTCAACGAGTGCGGAATCCTCGTTAACGGGTAGACGGAAACAACTCTCAACTACGAAACACGGAGACTATCAGAGGCTGAACGAACGACACACGAACGATCCTACGAACTGATTCTCTCCGAAACTGACCTAAAGCTGATGATAAACTCGAGATCGCTTTAAGCTTAATTCCTCACGAATTCTGCCAAAAGTCTGATAATATCTCGAGTCTATCCCTATTTATAGACCCTGATTCGAGTCTGTTATGGGCCAAACTCGAATCTGGCCTAAGGCCCATTCGAGTTTGTCCACAATGACACTCTCGAATAAGGGCACATTCGAATCTAAGGCTACATTCGAATCTATCACAGATTCGAATGTCAACCCTTATATAATTCGAATCTAGCCAAATCACTTAAACACCTAAGTGTTGAAACTTATGTTTTTACTTATGCTTGAGTTAATCTTTGAACTTTATGTTTAAACTTCTTGTAATATGTTACATCAAGTTCAAACACACAATCAGTAACAGTCAAACATATATAAACATATAAATCAAAACACTCGTTAATTATCAATACTCTGAATATTACTTAAACCAAAATGTTAAACTGCTTAGACTGCTATCGTCACACAGGGTGTACCAACAGACTCCCCCTTGACGATAGCTTCTAACTATTTACATCAAGTTGAAGTACTAGAACTATATATATTACTGCCTGCATATAACCTAGCATCTATACAAACTTTAACTACCTTCTGGAACTTCCTGGCTTCAGATCTCCATGCTTCAATAAAGAAGATAGGCTGATCATTTAGCTTCTTCAGGTTGTCCTTTGATAGATTTATCAAATGCAGTGGATCATATACCTTCAAAATGACCTTCTCGTCTTGATCCTCCATTACGGCTTCAGCAGTGTCATTATCGACGTACCACCATTTCATGATGCTCAAAATATTCTGTGGCATCGATTTCATAGGTACTTTCTTCAGACACCTCACAGGTTTGTATACCATCCTGGCCCATGGCCTACCTATATGAGGATCTGTTCTCGACTGATCCTCGACCCTCTTTCCGGTCCTTGGCTTGAGTCGCTCAAATTTGCCTGATCGCCCTTCTTTCCTTATAATTCTTTCAATCACTTCTGCATACTTGTCATCTCCAATATTAATCAGCTCCTTCCAGGCTAACTCTTTAACTTCAATCTTGGGCAGTGTATTGAAAGCTTTCAGTGTTCGCCTCAAGTATTGGAGACCATCTCTTCTTTTTAAAATAAACAGCTGCAATTCTCTGTCAAAGAACCAGCTTATTATCCCTCCTGAAAAATTTCCAGCACTTGGATTTCTCATCTTCTTCTTCATCTTCAGCTGATCTTTCTTTTCTTCCTTCTTAAACCAAAGATTTGTCAACTCAGCTCTAGATGACTCTTTCTCTGCCTCTTCAAGTTCAGTGTCCTCGACTGAGGCTACCTTGATGTAGTCTATATCAATCACATTCTGATTATTGCCCACATATAGTTCAGTGACGGGTTGTGAATTTATTATGACCTCGTTGACATGATCGTCCTCGTCATCTATTACTTCGTCGTCTGATTTCCAGTCAACGACCTCCTCCGGAATGAATTCTCCTTCCTCCAACTCTTCAACTTCATCTTCAAAGTCGAATTCCATAAGCTCTTCCTCAATATCTTTGAGTGCATCTATCATGTCACTATCTAAAGTCCTTGAAGAACCTGCTTCTCCTCCTACTTCTCCTCCTAGACTAGGCTCCCCCTCAGATTGAGCAGTCTGAGCAGCAGAAAAATCTACTGGCTCATCCTGTCTATTAGGGCTGGGATCATCGCCTTGATTATCTTCATCATCCTCATCTCTTGGCCTCTGTATATCCGGATCACGGCACGATGTCTCCCCCCTGAGCCTGTATATTTTTAATTAACTACTCAATGAGGGAGCGCATCGCCCTTAATTCTGTGGCCTGATCTACGACAAACGTTTTCAATTCAACGTTCTCTTCCTGGACTTGCTCCACTATCTTCTTTAACTCGGCATTATCCTTATCGAGATTATCATTATGCGCCTGGATTTCACCGATCGCCTTTGTCAGGCCTAAGATTTGAACATGTTGGAAGTCGACGCGAGCTTTAAGCTGCACAAATCGTTGATTGTCGGTATATGATGATGATGTTGATGGAATGGACTGTATAGGAGTTGGGCGGATTGGTGATGGAATATATGGTTCAGGTTGAGGTGGTGGTGGTGGTGGAGTGGTGGCCTGCGGTTCTTGAGGCTGAGATTGGGGGATTTCCGGTTGGCTAGCTGATGTCGAAGAAGACCCTTGCATGAACCTGTGACGCTTGGCCCGTTGCCGAGTCACTAAGGGAGCAATCTCTTCTTCTTCAAAATCTGATTCATCAGATTCCCTTATAACTCTCCTCCTCGATGCTTCTTCATTAACTACCAGGCTTGATCCATACGTTCCAATTTGAATAGTAGGTTCTGTAGTCACTGATTCTGGAGCCTCAACCTCTAACTCCTCCATTTCCTCAGATTCTGTTGCAGATGATGATAAAACATTATCAGCTTGTTCTGGCATATATTCATCAACGTCTCTTAACACGTCTTCCTCTCCCTCAGGAGGCTCAAGTAATTCACCAACTAATGCGGCAGCTACATCTTCATCAGCATGGGGTCCAGATGCCCATATTTCTTCTAATGTTTATGCTATTTGCTCAGATTCTGGAACAGCACTCGAAGGCCCTGCTTCCTGTGCTTCCGGCTGCTGACTCGTAAAAGGCCTGGTCGCCTGAATTTGACTCGCAGCTGATCGTTGTCTTCGCCGTTGAGCACGCTATTGCTGTGGTTGTTGTCGCTGTTGTGGTTGTTGTTGTCTCGGTTGAAATTCAACTACCCCTGCCCAGTTGGCAACATCCGGGGCTTGAAACTCCCTATCCAAGATTGCTCCGAATAACGGACGCTCAACAGGAACAGCCAACTTTCCTCTGTGCGAGGAACAGTCAGCGAAAATCCTTTTATCCATAACAGCATCGCTTTGGATGTCATTTGATGGCGGCAGATTTGGCAAGAAATGCCTTATTAGCATCATGATGAACCGCGGATATAGCAAGAACTGTTGATTTTCTGGGGCGGTTATCTGGTGAACAAATTCTGAGAAGAACATCTCCGAGAAACTATATGGTCAATTATAAACCATCGCGACTATCCCTGACTGAATTTTCGCAACTATATAGTCGAACCCTGCTTTCTTTGGAGCGAAGCATACCATAAACACATGAGCTAAAAACCTCCAGTGCCCAATTAAGCCACTCTTCATGTAGGACACCTTTGTCACATCAAGACTGTATCCCATTCTCTGAAAGGCCGCTTGCCTTATGTTCAGAGGAAACTCTATCGGACCAGACTCTTCTTCTTGTGTGCCTAGCTGCAACACTTGACGCAGCATATCCGCCGAAAAGACCAGTGGTTGTCCAGCAATTCGAGTGCGTACCACTGTCGGTGTGACCGAGCAGTCTACCTGCAGATGATCGTAAAATTGACGAATGTAAGGTAAAACAAGCTGCACATTATGAGACAGTGCAAATCCGATCCTAGACTCTACTAGGAAATCAAGCATTTGTCTAAATCCCTGCGCCTCAGGGAGATTATGATCAGGATGAAGCACCATATTGTGCTTAGGCACAAACGCTCGTACAGCCATTTCTGCACAATAAAACAAACTATTAGATTCATTAAAAATCAATAAACTTGTTTAAATTCAAATCTGTTTTATTTTGAACTTGTTTAAGTACAAAATCCAACACAATTAAATTTCTACAAGTTTAATAAAATTTAAATTAAGTAATGCAAATAAAAGATAAATTCGAATGTAACAGATTCGAATTAGTTCCTTTTCGAGTTTGTTGACAGATTCGAAAGTCTTGGTCTTCTCGAGTCTAATGACAGATTCGAGAAATCCCATGAACAGATTCGAAACGCCGACATTATTCAAAGACCAAATCTCTTGATTTTAACCTTTTTGGACTTAGAAAATTACATTCATTAGTCCTACTAGTTACTAATCACAGATATATGCCTTTAATTTGACTGTTTATCGGTCCAAACTTGGTAATTTTGTAAAAACCCTATTTCGACCCTTAAACCTTCAAAAATCGATGATTTAGCCTAAAATGGTGTATAAAACTACATGAATCTTGTACAATCAAGTTGATTATACCTAGATACAACAGTAGACTCGAACACTTTTGCAATCATCTCGACAAAATGTCGTTTAGGAGAAATACGGTAGACTCGAGAACAGATTCGAGATCGCCAATTTAGATTCGAGACAGTAGATTCGACAATAGTAAGACTTAAATGACTTCACTGTTGACCTTTATATACTACCAACCTTCGAGTCTAAGGCCAGACTCGAATCTACTGACAGATTCGAAGCTATCCTAATTCGAGTCTATCCTAAACTCGAAAACACCAAACACTTAGAAAAATTTCGAAAATCTTTGAAATCACTTCAACTTTTTCAACCTTTTTCTACGGTATTGTGTAACAAGATAAACTATGCCAAATCTTTTACCCTAAGCACAAGATATTTCACGCAATGTTTATTTAATCCAACTTTGAATGCACCCTCAGTAATTTTTTGACCTTTTATCTAAGTAAAAATTAAACTAAAATAAAATAAAATGAAATAAAATAAACTAAGGAAAAATAAAATAAAATAAAAGAAATTTTGACCAAAAAAAAAAAAAATTTAATCTAGACTTATGCTATACTTATAAAATTTACAAGCTAAGCTAAGAACTAAACAAAATCTTTTTGATGAGTATAGTCTAAGAAAGGTCAATCAGATAGCGGTGTCAGATACTCACTTTCAGTACTTAAACTTTCACACTTAGGAATTTTTGATTCCTATGATTGTTTGTCGTGACGTACCTATTTAGCCGATTGTTGGTATTTTACCCTTTTAATACATTTCGGAATATCCCTTGGCATTTTTATTTATCAGGAAATTATCTTACGTGACTCAGATATAGACATACTTTTATGATCAAGGCACGCAGACAAAGATTCTAACTTGTTGGTATTTGCAAACTTTCTTTAAAAGACAAACATCAGACACAGGTCTGCATTTTCATACAACAAAGTGTCTTAGTTTGACTTAAGGTTTATTCTTAAAGTTAGCAAGACAGCGGTGACAGGTCTGTACTGACGTACAACAAAGCGACATGTCTGCTCACCCGAATCTAAACAGAGACAACAGGTCTGTACTTACGTACAACAGAGTTGCATGTTTTCGACTCTCAGTTTTATATGATATTTCTATTCTTTCCATTTTAAGATGTATTTGATGTTGCCATACATCCCCAGAAAGTTTGCATACCTCATTTAGACTCAAAGTTTGTATGTCTTGTACATAAAAATTAAGACCGAGTGGTCATACATCTAAGTTAGTGACACGCTTGACTTTTTCTAGAATATTTTATTAGCCTTGAGATTCCCTATATGTATTATGCCTACCAACACATCAGACTAAATAAAGTATAACACTTAGAATTTAGTTGCATTATGTGTGAAAGCCTAAACACTTAGAGTTTGTAACGACTATGCTAATTTTCGTCACTTTGAACCTGTACATCTAAGACTTAATAACTCTTTTTCTGATATTCTTTTTTTTTTTTTGTATTTTTGTAATTTTCTCTCTTTTTTCTTTTTTTTTTCATAAGAAAAAGCAATAAAAAAAGATAACCTACTAACTTACTAAAAATAGAAACTTACTAAAAATAGAAACTTTCCTAAATTAGCAGACTACAGTAAAGAAAGAAAGACTACGACTCTAAAAGAAAATAAACTACTACTACTAAGGTCAAATTATTCTGGGTTGCGCATTCCATTCAGTTGAATTAAATACTCAAACCGTGTCTTATCAAATGCTTTGGTAAATAAGTCTGCATTATTATCTTCTGTTGCCACTTTTACCAACTTAATTAGATTCTTTTCAGCACAATCACGAATAAAATGATGCCTTATGTCTATGTGCTTTGTTTTACTGTGTTTAACTGGATTATTTGTTATAGCAATTGTAGATTGATTGTCTATCCTAATTGGAGTTTGAGTGTAAGCCAAACCGTAATCCCGCAATTGTTGTTGTATCCACAGAACCTGTGAGCAGCAACTACCAGCAGCAACATACTCGGCCTCGCACGTTGACACGGCTACCGACGTTTGTTTCTTGCATTGCCAGGATACCAATCTCCCTCCTAGGAACTGACAACCTCCAGTTGTTGATTTGCGCGTCAAGCTGCATCCTCCGTAGTCAGAATCCGTGAACGCCTCCAACTCTAGATCTCCCTCCGCGTGATACCAAAGTCCCAGCTTCGGTTTCGACTTGAGGTATCGTAGAATCCGCTTCACAGCTTTCATATGCATCTCCTTCGGATTCGCTTGAAACCTAGCACAAATACACACAGCAAACATAATGTCAGGTCTTGAAGCAGTTAAATACATAAGTGATCCAATCATGGCCCGATATAAAGTCGGATCCACATCGGTATCACTTTCAGTACCCGGTCCGAGATTATGATTCACTTGAATCGGCGTGCTGAAATGGGCAGTCAACTTTGTTCCTTCCATCCCGAAACGTTCTAATATGTCATAGACATACTTAGTTTGATGGATAAACATCCCTTCCTTCTTCTGGTCAACTTGTAACCCCAAAAAGAAATTTAACTCCCCCATAGCACTCCTCTCGAACTTAGACTTCATCACCTTCTCGAAATCTTTGCACATCTGTTCGTCTGATGATCCAAAGATGATATCATCGACGTACACTTGTACCAAGATAAAGTCTTCACCCTTTCTCTTAACAAACAGAGTACTATCTATCCTACCCCTTTCAAAACCGTTCTCTAACAGATGGTTGGATAGAGTCTCATACCACGCCCTAGGTGCCTGATGCAATCCATAAAGAGCCTTATCTAAACGATATACTCTATCAGGATATTTTGGATCTGTAAATCCGGGCGGTTGTTCTACATACACCAACTCCTTCACTTTCCCATACAGGAAAGCACTCTTAACATCTAACTGATATACTTTAAAGCCCTTGAAGGAGGCAAAAGCTAGAAACAACCTAATGGCTTCCAGCCTTGCTACTGGTGCAAATACCTCGTTGTAATCGATTCCCTCCTCTTGGTTGAAACCTTTTACAACTAACCTAGCCTTGTTGCGCGTGACTATACCCCAATCGTCTCTTTTGCACTTAAAAACCCATTTGGTTCCTATGGCAATTTCCCCTCGAGGTAATGGAACTAACTCCCACACTTCTAGTTTCCTAAATTGCAAAAGTTCTTCCTGCATCGCTTCAACCCAGGAGTTATCCTTAAGTGCCATTTGCACATTCTTAGGCTCTACTTGCGATATGAAACATGAATAGAGACATGTGTGATATGCCTCGGAGTCGTTTATCATCGACAACAACACAGTGTTGTTATTTAAACTACTCCTAGTCCTCACACCCTCGTTAGGATTTCCTATGATGCTTTCTAATGGATGGTTCTTGTTAATCCTAGAGGTCTCTATTTCATCAACCCTTAGATTATCTTCAAAGTTAGATCCTATTTCACCTAATGAGGGAATAGGCTCAGCTTCTACATTTTCCTCCTCATGGACGTTTTCCTCAGAGTTGGAACTTGATGCGTGAGTCTGATTCTCAGTGGAAGGTGCTTCTTGATCAGCAACTTCTGGAGATCTATCTACATTCGCAGTAGGCTCGGATGTAGATTCAAACGTGGTCCTCGGAAAGATATGGCCATCGTCGTTCAGATGCAACGTCGCCATGTCCTTTTCGATTGTACCTGCATTATCATCCAAAGGAATGTTAAATGACTCAAATAACTTATCATAGTCAAATATCCATTCCGGACCAGTTTGGGGTTCATGTGTATAACTTGTGACTTCAATATTATACACAATCTCCACAGTACCATTTGTTTTGTTAAACACCCGTTTGTTTGGTGAGTTCGGCACATAACCTAGGAAGTATCCTTCGTCAGCCTTTTCACCAAACTTCGGTTGAAGTTTTGTTCGTAAAAGAGTGCATGGTACTCCAAACGGTTCAAATCCAGTTAAGTTAGGTGGCCGTTTATTCAAAATTTCATAGCATGTTTTGTTCAAAGATTTGACTGTAAGGACTCGGTTTAAAATATGGCACGCGGTATTCACTGCCTCCCCCCAAAACATGGTAGGAAGCTTTGAATCCGAAAGCATAGTCCTTGCAGCCTCAATCAATGTTCTATTTTTACGTTCGGCCACCCCATTTTGTTGAGGTTCATATGGTGCACTGAATTGATGCACTATGCCCTTTGATAGGCAATATACACCAATTACAGTGTTTTTGAATTCAGTCACATTATCACTACGTAATCGTTTAACCCTTGTTCCGTAGGAATTCTCCACTTGGTCTAAGAACCCGATGAGCTTGGTAGCCGTCTCGTCCTTCGTACCTAAAAAGAAAACCCAAGAAAACCGTGAGTAATCGTCAGTGATAACTAAGCAGTACCAACTACCTCCGATACTCCTTTTGTTGATTGGGCCGAAAAGGTCCACGTGCAACAAATCGAATGTTGAGGCTATGGAGTTCTGCTTCTTGGACTTGTGTGTCTTCTTATGTTGCTTGACCTTCATGCACGGTAGACACTTGTCCTCGAACTGAAAGCTCTTCATAGGCACACCCTGCACCAGTCCATTCTTCGTTATGTAGTTCATCTTTCTTAGGTGCAAGTGAGCCATGCGTCTGTGCCACAGTACTGATTCCGTTTCCGAAGCTTTGGATAATAGACAAATTGGCCCCATCGAAGTCTCCGGCTTGTTCATATCCAACATGTATAAGTCGTTCTTCCTTGGCGCCCGCATCAATACCCATTCTTCAGGAATCTTGAATCCCGGCTTTAGCACTAACGCCTCAGTGTCAGTAAATAACACTGAGTTCTTCTTATCACATATTTGAGATACACTAATGAGATTGTGAACCAGTTTATCAACGTGATAAACTTGGTCCAATTTTATCGTCCCATTAGTGACCACTCCGGTACCCGTGATATTTCCACCTTTGTTACCCGCGAATGATACGAATCCCTTATTTCCTCCCTTGAAGTCTGTGAGTAGACTTCTTTCCCCTGTCATGTGCCTGGAGCAACCACTGTCGACGAACCACTTCTTGTTTGGACCTGTAGTTATCTCCTACACATGAAAGAAAAGAGGTTAGTTATCACGGGGAACCCAAGCCATAACTGACTTGGTAATACCATTCTCGTCCACAAACGTGAACTCTTTCAAATACCCATCTCGCCTTTCAGGTGACTTGGGCCTTTGAACTGGGTTCTGTTGTGGTGCCGAGTGAGTTAAGTTCACTTTTTGCCTTGGAGTAGGCATTTGTTGTGGAGCTCTAGAATAGTTCCTATTATATGGTATTTCGGACTGTGATCCTTGAGCTCTTACCGGTGCATACTGTCTAACTGGAGTATGAGACCTAACTGGAGTATGTGACCTGCTAGGTGTGGTGCTCCTATAGACTTGCTGTGGTGCCGACCTAGATTGATTATTGACACGATTCGGTGAATTTGTCCTAATCACTTCCTTTGGTCCAACCTTTACCGGTGTGTTTTTCACAACTTGTTTGGGTGCGGCCTGCACAGTTTTATCGGTAGGTTGAGAACTACTGTTGCTCGCCACACTGGTTGAGGGCTTAATAGGTGTTGGGTTCACTGTCTTAGGTGTAACATCGGCTTTCCTAAGTGGACAGTGAGAAGCAACATGCCCCTTCTCGTGACATCTGAAGCAAGACATCTTATCTATGGACTTTTTGTGTGTTCCCTTAGATCTAGGTGTCTCACTAGTGTTTATTTCCTTTGGTACATCTACGGTGTCTGGCTCATCGACCTGATCAGCCCAAGCAATTTTCTGTTTTCCTGCAGGTGTTTCACTGGAGGAAGACACAAATTTGACTTTCTTAACCTTGACGGTTGAGTCAGCCACCTTAGGTGTATTTTCTACTATAGGCTCTGGTGTCGGTGTAGGTAGGTCCTCTAAGTCTACTGATTTATCAGAGTTCTCCTGAGGCTGAGGCACATAGTTTGCATTGAAAGGTGGAGGAATTTCGTGAAATCCTAGACCTACGGGCTTCTTAGACTGTCTTTGGGCATCTAAAACTTTCCCTAGGTTTAGGCTCGAATTCCTAAACTTCTCCAACTTGCTATTTGCCTCTGCTACCTTTACCTTTGTTTCGTCTAGCTCTATGTCCTTGTCCTTAAGACTTTTCGTCAAGGCTTCTACGTGCTCATACATTAGCTCTATCCTAAAACACTGATCACTGAGTTTGTCTTTTAGAACTATTACGTCTTGAGCATCAGCCTTAAGCTTTTCTTTTAGATCTTGCTTGATATCGTTTAGGCTAGCATTTTCAATTTTTAAATTTTCATTTTGAGCAGTTATAGTTTTATGTGAGTCTAAGACTAGATTTAATCTATCGTTAGAACTAACACATAACGCACATAATTCACGAAAGAGAGAATAAGTCAGACTAACCTTTGAGTTATCAGATTCCACGTTGGCCATCTGAGCAGCAAACTCCAGCACTGTCTGATCATTCGCCTTCTCTACCCACATCGGACTGCTGTCCCGTGTGGTCTGCTCGTCCCCATCACACCCAGTTTCGGTGACTTCAGCCATGAAGGCTCTAGCATTCGACTCAGGATGTGAACTCCAGTCATAGGTACCATCTAGCTGTCTGTCTGAAGTGACATTGGATAGTAGACCCGCTAGATTGGCTTGACCAGTTGATGAACTTGGAAGATATCGTTGTTGGGACTGATTTTGGAACTGTCCCTGATGCTGACTCTGCCCTTGGTAAGACTCCACCTTCGGTCTCTGACACTCCCTGGCGAAGTGTCCCAGTCCTTGACAGTTGTAGCATTTCACCTTGGACTTATCAAATCCTATCCCTTTGTTATTCATTTGCAGATTCCTCCCAGTTCTTTTAATGAATCTCTTAACCCTCTGGGTTACCATGGCCAGTTGCCATTTAAGATCCATTTCCTCAAGATCATCAGGGTCGACCTGATCGTAGTCTTCGTCCCATGGAGCTGGATCATTAATTTTCCCTTGAACACAATTCCCGTATGCGGCCACAAAAGAAGCAAGCAGATTCAGATGTTCTTCCGCTGATTTTGCGCTCATGGGCATCTTCGAATAGCTCTGAGATGTCGATGCCTGTTGTACTTGAGGTTGCGGTTCTTCCGATCTTCCTAATCCTAAAAACGCGCGATTTAATGTGTCATCAGACTCTGCTGGTGACGACGTTTCTCCCGTGAAAAACGCTGTAGCAGTCTTCGGTTCGGCTGTCACTGAAGATTTTGTTGTCTTTCCAAAATACATTGCTGGATTCTGGACTTGTTCGTAATCAGTCTCGGCCTTTAGTAACTCGAAGTGATATGCCCGCAACGTTCCCACAATGTCATCCAGAGATTGAGTATAGTACTTGTCCTCATTCAGCTTGATCATTGCCACGTACATAGCCCATTTGGCTGGTAGGGCATCAAGAAGCTTGTTGTTCTTGTCAGTGTCAGTAAACTCAATCCCATGACTTTCAAGTTCCGTCAATAGATGATAGAACCGGGTGATGATATCATCCAGCTGTTCATCCTTTAACGCCTTGAAGATTGCGAACTGTTGTTTCAACAGCTCCGTACGCTTTCTGCGAACCCTAGGATTACCCTCACACCGTTTCTCTAGCGACTCCCAAAGTTCTTTCGACGTCTTTTGAGTCCTGAATGTGTGCAGTATATCTTGAGGCAAAGCCATTCGGATCAGTCAGAAAGCTTTGTTTTCGGCTTCATACAATTTCTTGTCATCCTCCTTCATCATTTGGTATGACAAGACTTTCTGACGGCCTTCAACTTCTGAGACTGGTGGATTATACGCTTCATCGATGCACACCCACATGCGCATGTCGTTAAAACGCACGAAATCAGTAAATCGGTCTTTCCACCAGTAATAATCCTCGACCTTCATCAGCTTAGGCGGAGCGTTTGCCTTCCCGACCTCGTGATCCATTTCTAGGAATTTCTGAAGGTTTGACATCTTTTAGAAAGTAAGTGAATTGAACTTAATTAATTTAATTCGAAACTAATGAGAATTAATTCTTTCGAATCTAGGTAGATTCGACTGTAATCAGATTCCAATTTATTTGGGATTAAATTCGATTAAGTGTTATAATTCAATTAGATTCGAAATTATGTCAGATTCGAAAGGTCACTAGATTCGAAGGCAGGTAAACTCGAAATTTCAGCAGATTCGAACCCTAGTCGAAACTAAACTAGACTCGAAGTAGACTCGAAACTAGGTAGACTCGAGACAATATTCGAATGTAGCACAAACTCGAAACAGATTCGAAACCCTCTGAAACAGACTCGAAAGGAGCGGATTTTGGTTAGACTCGTGACTAAGTGTAACCCTAATTACCCCTATTTGATTCGAGCGCCGCAAACTCGAAAAACAGCTAATACTTTGATTTTTTAACGATTTTCAGATTAAACCAGTATTTTTCTAACGAAAAATAATGGTTTCGATCAAAAACGTGAAACATATGTTAAACTGCTTAGACTGCTTAAACGATTTTCAGATTAAACCAGTATTTTTACTTATGCTTGATTTAATCTTTGAACTTTATGTTTGAACTTCTTGTAATATATTACATCAAGTTCAAACACACAATCAGTAACAGTCAAACATATATAAACATATAAATCAAAACACTCGTTAATTCTCAATACTCTGAATATTACTTAAACCAAAATGTTAAACTGCTTAGACTGCTATCGTCACACAGGGTGTACCAACAGAGGAACATTTGAGAGAAGCTCCATAGCCTGGGCAAAAGTAATGTGGCCCAGCTTAGAGGGGTCAAAGGGTCCCTCAGCAGCGGCTATAGCTGCATCATCAGGAGAAGGGGTTGATGTAGGGGGCCTTTCAGATGCTGCTTGTGTTGCAACACCTTCATGAAGGCAAGTGGGTGTTCCCTCTGCAGTGCCTTGGTGTAAAATCACCTCATCATGGGGAGATGGGATATGCATTTAAACATCAGCAGTGGTGAAACCTGCTGATGGAGTTTGCATAGGAGGAGCAGCCTCACCAAAGGGATGGTATGTTCCCTGAGGTTCATCAGCTTGGGTTGTTGGTCCCTCATCAGCTGTTTGGTGTAGAACAGCTGAATCATGGGGAGCAGAAGTTTGAGGCTGAGCTGCTGATTGGTCTATACCAGCAGTGTGGGCACCTCGTGCAGACTCAGGGTGTAAAGAAGTTTGAGTAGGGGACAGTGTGGACTCAGTATGGAGTGGAGAGGGCTCCTGTCTTTCAATATTCTCAGCCTGTTGAGAGGCTGGAATAGTGGAGGTGGTTATCTCCTTTTGTACAACTGGTTCCTGTTGGGAGGAACCAGAGGGTCTAGGCTGACTCTGGGTGGACTCAGGTTGGAGTGAAGCAGGCTCCAATTGTGCTGAACCTTCTCCCAAAATAGGAGAGGCAGCATGCGTGGCTTCTCTTACAACTGAACCCTGTTGAGAGGGAACAGAGGAGCTGGTTGTTTGGGCTGATTTTCTTTTGCGATGGTATAGGATGGATGAAGTGGGTGATTGCGGAGAGGGGAGAGGATCTGTTTGGACAGGGTGTGAGTCTGGGTCAGGAACAGTTGGGTTGGCCTGTTCCATGGTCTCAGGTGCCACAGAGGCACCAGCCACAAAGGCTTCAGGGTCAACAGATGACCCAGGGTGAGGAGTCTGCTCCCCCTCAGCCACAGAGGCTAAAGGTGCAGACTCAGACTGAGCTGTTTTGGCCTTCTTATGAACAGGCCCAGCTTCAGTGGTTGCCATGGTCCTTTTAATATGCTTGGACATGGCTTTGGATTTTCCTTTGGGAGCAGCTTCTGGATCCACCCTGACAGCAGAGGGTCCTTCCACCAATCCTAACAACCTCCTCATTGGTGTTGACAGAGGAGGCTCATTTGGAAGAACAGCAGTGTAGAAAACTCTATTCCCTATTACAGGGAAGGCAGCAGTATGAAGTAAAGGCTAAGTTGTACAAGTGCTCACCACAAATGTGCCTGAATATGAGGCTCAGAAATCTGGGGTATCGAACAACAGCTGGTCTTGGCTCCTGCTGCACCAGATTCCTCAAGTTCAGGAAGATCCACTTGGCCATGTCCAATGTAGTCCCATCCACTAGCTGTAGGACTATTGGGATTTCATCACGGCTCAGTTGGTCAAAGGAACCAACTTTGCTGCTAAAGCTCATCATCACTGAGGCAAACAGAAAGCTGTAGGTAGGAGACAAATCTTTCTTGTACAGCGTAGCTCCAATTCTGGGTTCTGCTACACCACAAAAGCGTAGCAAATTTCTCATTTGCTCATTTTCAGGCTGGGGCATGTCATATGAATTAGCAATGGGCAGATGAAGAACCTCCCTGAGAAGATCAGTAGTGATCTCAATGGTCTGAGTCCCATTGAGAATAGTCCCCTTGATGACTTTGGTTTTGAGGTTGTAGGCACAGGTGTACCAAAACTCGTATACCATCTCCTGGTACAGGACACCAGGAGTAGCAGTCATGGCATAGTTCAACGGATGAACTGTCAAAAACTCCACCATTTGGTCATAACCTTTCCCCACATAGTTTTTGGGGATTCTGAGGTTTGCAATGTAGTTAGTGAGTTTGAGGGTTAGCATTGTGGTGACTAATGAATGTTTCTGCACATCATCACCAACAAATACTGGTAGGAAGGGGTTGTTTCTGTGAGCCATTTTTAGAGTAGTGAGAGTAGCAGAAGCACAGGACACTTAGTCGATTTGTTTTAGGGTTCTTAGGAGGTTTATGATAGTAGTGAGGAAGACGAAGATGAAACAGTATGAGGTATAAATAGGATTTGAATATGAGAGGGTATGAGAGAGAAACATTTGGGCGGTTTGATTTGAAAAAGTCGTTAACGGAAAACGGAACGGTTGTCCATGTCAGACCGTTTGTCAGACCACTTGAGCCCTTTTTAATCACTAACACACGTAACCCACATTATCCGCAGTAATTAAGTTAAATAAAAACAGAAATTAAGTAACTTAATTTTGAAGAAAGGTAATTAAAAACTGTTGGTCTAAGATGTTGGTCAAACCTGTGATGAGCAGGGTCATCACAAGCTGTTCATTTTTCAAGCTGTTCCCTCAACCTGTTCAGCCATGTAAGAACAGGTTTTGTCCAATAACTGATCATGTTACAAGACAATGTCTTGTAAATCATTGTGAGGGAATGAGCAGAGTGAAGAATGGACCATCAGAGCAGGCTGGACGAGTAAATTGTTTTTGTTCAGCCTGGTGTATGTTCAAGCTGTTCAAGGATTTTAGAAAAATGGCTAAGTACAAAACATGCATAGCCTGTTCTGTCTAAGCTGTTTTGAGAAACTTGAGCAGAGTGAAACATACAAAGTCTTAGACCTTTAAGGACACTTAGTCAGTTTTGTTTAACATGCCCAGCTTGCTGACAAAGTAATTAAACCTGGTTTCATCAAGAGGTTTGGTGAAAATGTCTGCAAGCTGTTCATTTGTGGAAACAAAACTTACCTCCACATTACCTTTCTGAATGTGATCCCTGATGAAGTGATGTCTGACTTCAATATGCTTTGTTCTTGAATGAAATACTGGATTGTTGGAGATTGCTATGGCACTTCTGTTGTCACACTGAATAGGGGTTTTCCTATACACAAGCCCATAGTCTTCAAGCTGATGCTGCATCCACAAAATCTGCCCACAGCAGCTTCCAGCAGCAATATACTCAGCTTCAGCAGTAGAAGTAGACACTGAGTTCTGCTTCTTGATACACCAACTTATCAACTTTCCACCAAGGAGTTGACATCCACCTGTTGTGCTTTTCCTATCTAGCCTGCAACCTGCAAAATCAGAATCTGAATAACCTGTTAGTTCAAGACTTGAGTCTTTGGGATACCAAAGACCCAAACCTGATGTGCCCTTCAGGTATCTGAAGATTCTTTTAACAGCAGCTAGATGAGATTCCTTTGGATCAGCTTGGAACCTAGCACACAAACAGGTGGCAAACATAATATCAGGTCTACTAGCAGTTAAGTATAGAAAGCTCCCAATCATACCTCTGTAAGCTGTTACTGAAACAGCTTTGCCACTGGCATCAGCATCCAATTTAACATTGGTTGCCATTGGGGTTTTAATAGGAGAAATTTGATCAAATTTAAACTTTTTCAAGAGATCTAGGGTATACTTTCTTTGATTTATAAAAATTTCGTTCGAGGTTTGTTTAACCAGTAATCCTAAAAAAGAAAGTAAGTTCTCCCGTCATACTCATTTCATATTCGGATTTCATGAGTAATGAAAAATTCTTGGATAACTGCTCATTGGTAGAACCAAATATTATATCATCCACATAAATTTGAACAAGCATAATATCAGATTTCACCTTCTTTGTGAACAGTGTGGTATCCACTTTACCTCTGGAATACCCATTGCTCATAAGGAATTCAGTAAGAGTGTCATACCAGGCTCTAGGGGCTTGTTTGAGACCATAGAGTGCTTTGTCCAACTTATAAACAAAACCTGGATATTGTTCATTTTCAAAACCTGGAGGCTGCTTGACATAAACTTCTTCTTGCAGCTTCCCATTCAAAAATGCACTCTTCACATCCATTTGAAATACCTTAATGCTCTTATGAGCAGCGTAGGCTAGTTACAAACGAATTGCTTCTAACCTGGCCACAAGAGCAAATGTCTGATCATAGTCAATTCCTTCCTCCTGTCTATAACCCTGAGCAACCCGTCTTACCTTATTTCTAATGACATGACCTTGCTCATCCATTTTATTCCTGAAAACCCATTTTGTGCTAATTATAGTTTTACCTTTAGGAGCAGGGACCAACTTCCATACCTTGTTTCTCTCAAACTGATTGAGTTCTTCTTGCATGGCAGTGATCCAATTGGCATCTTTTAGTGCTTCATCCACTTTCTTTGGCTCCATGAGTGAAACAAAACTAGAGAACATACAGAAGTTCCCTAAGCTGTCCCATCTTGTTTGTACCCCTTTGTTGATGTCACCAATTATTTGTTCATTGGGGTGACATCTGATCCACTTAGGATCATTCTTCAATGAAGATTCTCCTGAGTTATCAGCAGCTTCAGCAGGTCCTGTTGAACAGCTCTCAAGATTTTCAGACTCTGTTGTCTTGAGCCTGTTCACCTGTTGAACATGATTGACCACTGTTGAACATATCAGCAGAGGAACTAGGAAAATCAGCATTGATAGGTTCAGGACATGCAGTTGTGATTAAGTCTGTACACTTATTCACACAGGATGTATTGACATAGTCATCATCATGCCCATCATGATTAACAGGTTCCACACTAGGTGTAGTGGAAGCTTTTGAGTCCTCTTCATTGTTTGAATGCATAAGATCATCAAAGTTTAGTTCTCCTGGAACTGATTCAGGAACAGCTTTGGTGGAAGCATTCTTGGACTCTTCAAATGTGACATTGATAGATTCATCTATCACCTTTCTTTTGTTGTTGTACACTCTGTAGGCTTTGGAGACATCAGAGTAGCTAACAAACACACCTTCATCAGCTTTTGGTTCAAACTTTGCCAGTTGGTCCCTTTGATTCAGAATGAAGCAGGGACAACCAAACACATGGAAGTAACTGACATTTGGCTACCACCCTTTGAGCAGCTCATAGGGGGTCTTGTTGAACCTTTTTACCACTAAGGATCTGTTTTGGGTGAAGCAGGCAGTGTTAACAGCTTCAGCCCAAAATGATGAAGGTAAACCAGATGCACACAGCTTGGTTCTAGCAGCTTCAATAAGAGTTATGTTTCTCCTTTCAGCAACTCCATTTTGTTGTGGAGTTCTTACAGCTGAAAAGTTTTGAGTGATTCCTTTCTCTTCACAGAAGTCCTCAAGAGTACTGTTTCTGAATTCAGTACCATGATCACTTCTAAGCTGCTTCACTTGGGCAGAGTTCAGCATGTCCATCTTTTTCACAAATTCAATAATTTTTCTAGCAGCCTCTCCTTTGCTCTTCAAGAAAATAACCCATGTGTACCTGGAGAACTCATCAACCATTACTAGAGTGTATCTTCTTCCTCCTAGACTTGGGACATTAACAGGTCCAAACAAGTCCATGTGGATTAAGAAAAGAGGAGTATCAATAGAAAAATTATGTTTGGATTTAAATGATGATTTCCTCTACTTGCCTTTCTCACAAGCTGTGCATAGTTTATCCTTAGCAAAGGTCATAGAAGGCAAACCTGTCACCAACTCTTTCTTACAGAGTTTGTTGATGTTCTTGAAGTTCAGGTGTGACAGTCTTTTGTGCCATAACCAGTTTAAGTCTGCATTTGTTCGTGTGAGAAAACAGGTTTCAGTAGTGGGATCAGTAGATTGCATGTCCACAACATATACACATTTCTTTCATTGAGCACACAGCACAACTTTGCCTTGGGGATCCAATATGTAACCCAGGTGCTCATCAAAGTTAACCTTATAGCCAGCATCACACAGTTGACTTATGCTAACAAGGTTATGTTTTAGTCCAACCACATAGGCTACTCTTTTGAACACTGCAGCACCAGCTTTAAGAGTTCCATATCCCTCAGTGGATCCCTGTACATTGTCACCAAAAGTGACTTTTGGCCCTTTTTCAGGCCTGAGATCACTCAGCAGGTCCTTACAACCTGTCATGTGCCCTGAGCAGCCACTGTCCAAGTACCAAACCTGGGATGGTTTTTTTTCCTGCAGAGTGACAAGAAGAATATTAGTCATTTTTAGGGGAACTCATCACTGAGATGAGTTCTCCTACTTCATCAACATTTGTTGATGGACTTGTAATTTCAACACTAATATTTTCTATTTGAATGGTATCAGTTTGGATACCACTCTCATTTACTGAGATGTTTCCAACACTGTTTGTGTTAGCGGTGAGGGAACCATCAAAATCAGCAGGCCTCATGTCCTCAGTTTCAGGACAGTCTTTGGCCAGATGTGACTTCATCCCACATTTATAACATTTTCTTCTTTTAGCATTTCTGGAAGAAGACCTTTCAGAAACACATTTTGAGTTATTTCTGTTGATTTCATCAGCAGGTTTAGCAAACTTATTACTTTTTGATGAATCAATAGCTTGAGTGGAAAGTTCAATAGTCACAGCTTTGCCTGTCTCTTCTTTCCTCTTTTTAGGAGGACAGATGTCAAAGATAGGAAGCTTAATTGGCTTTTGAACTTCCACAGGTTTAGGAAACCTATTCCTATCTATCTCAGGCTGAGCAATGGCTTTGCCTTTGCTCTTCCTGAGATGCGATTGATGTTGCCTATCAAAATAATCATTATTTCTTGTTTTGAAAGACTTATTCTTATTTAAAACCAGTTTACCACTATGATTAGAAAACTTATTTGAAATCACAGTAGGTTTGCCTTCAACCTGAGACTTACTCTTGTTAAAGGCAGACTGCTTACCTTTTGAAAACTTATTTTCAAAATGTTCAGCATTAAAAGGATTAGTATGTCTTTTTTCGTCAGCTTTAGACCCAAAGCCTGTTTTGTCAACAGGTTTGGTGTCCACAGCTGCAGTTTGGACATGCTTTCCTTTCTTTTGCTTGTGTGAATCAGCAGAGCACTTAGCAAGCTTATTTGATGGAAAACTTATTTCATCAGCAGCTTTTGAGCTAGGTTCACACGAGCTGTCAGTGTTTTGAGGCCTGACAAACCTGTTTGTTGAGATTAATTTACCATTCACTTTTTGAATAAAAGTGTTTGGAAGCTCACCAAGAGTGGACAAGTCTTCTTTTAAATTATTAACCTCAACAATGGAAGCTGCTGTGTCAAGATCCCCTCCAAGATAGGCTTGGATTTGTGCAGGAATCTGCTGACTTATGCAGTGGATGACTTTTTGTGCAGATTGGCACCAAGAGTCAACTATCTTTTGAAGTTTAGCATGTTTTATATCTGTTTCTCTCTTTTCTTCCAGTAAAATTGAATTGATGTATTTTAATTCATCAAGGTCAGCTTCCAACTTATGGAAACTGTCCTGTTTACTAGATTTTGTTTCAATATTAGTTTTAAGCTTAGAGATTTCAGATAATAAAACAGCATGCTTCTCAACAGCAGCTTTCAGATCAACAAGCATATATTCAAACATTTTAACTTTTTCTTCAGAACTGTAATCCATAAAATTTTGTACCTTATACATCATTGTAAGATTCCAGTTCTCCAAGCTGCTAAAAGCTTCAGCTTCAGCCAGATCCTGTTTGAAGTTGCTTGTTGATGGGACATCAGTGTTGGCCATCAGACAGTTATTGTCTTCTTCATCAGATGATGAATCAGACTCCTCCCAGTCACAAGTCTCTGCCATAAGTCCCTTTTGCCGGTTGGAAACCACTGAGTTTTCCAACTTTCTCCGCTTAGCCATAGCCATAAGGTACTTAGCCCTATAGCCATCATCCCTGTTTGTCTTGTGTGGTTTGGATGACTGACCAACAGCTTTTGACACACAGTCAGCTGCTATATGGCCAGTTTTACCACATTTGAAGCACTCAGCTTTGGTCTTGTCAAATGCCTTCTTTTTAACAGCATTTGAACGTCCCTGTAGCATGTTTCTTCCAAACCTTTTCTTGTTGAACCTTTTGACAAGCATGGCTATCATTTGCTCATCATCCAGTTCAGCAATATCTGCATTGTCTTCCTCATCAGACATTTCCTCCTTATCATCAGCCTGTTGATCAGGTTGAGTGAACACATCACTCACTTGATTTACAGGTTGTCTCACACTGGCCACAAAGGCTGCACCTTTCTTAGATATTTCCAAGGTATTTCTCTTCTGGTGCCTAGACTGCTCATCATTCAGTAAGGATCCATATAAGTTAACAAGATCCATACTTCTGATGGTACCTGAATTCCTTAAAATTGTAGAAAAATAGTTCCATTCTTCAGGCAGGACATCTAAGAACTTGTTTACCAGAGTCAAGTTGTCCTTGGTGATCCCAACAGCTTTGAGATCTTTTACAAGAGCAGTAAACCTGGTGTAGGTTTCAGTGAGAGTCTCCTTTGGTTTTGCAAAGAAGAGTTCATACTGTCTAACAAGATTATTAATCCTGTTGTCAAGTGTGATTGTGGGTCCATCATAGACAGTACACAAAGTATCCCACATCTCCTTTGCAGTCTTCATCTTCTCAACCTGTTTGAACACATCATCAGGTAGAGAGATGACCAGATTGTTTCTGGCCTTTGCATCAAGAGCCACCAGTCTTTTGTCTTCATCAGACCATTGAGCTTTTGCTTTCTCAAATGTTCTGATTTCAGGAGCAGCTCCTTCAACAACAGGAGTTATAGTTGTAACAGAGGTTGGCACATAGGGACCCTCCATTACAATCTCTGGTAGTTGCACATCCAGATTCTCTAAGTAGAGCATCATTCTGCACTTCCAACCAGAAAAGTTCTGATGATTGAACTTTGGAGGTTTGCCCATTGAGCCATTGTCATAGTATGAGGAACTTGCAGCACTGTTGTCCATGGAAACTTTGGGAGAATGAGAGATCTAGAATGACACACACTCTAGCCTGCTCTGATACCAGTTGTAGGTCCCGAAAGGTTACCCAAGTATATAGCCTTAAGCTGTAGAGGGGGGGGGGGGGTGAATACAGCTATTTAAAAACTACACACAATTTTCTCAATGTTTGTATGTATTATCAACAAATGTTAATTACAAACGAGCTTGAATGCGGAAAGGTTCAAGCTGAGATGACAGTTATAAGAGTATGTTTAACTAGCCTAAGACAGACTTAAACTAGTTACAATGAATACACTTACTAAGAATCACTCACTGTGTTTACAAGACTCTGAGGACCAGCTTGAACAAGAACAGCTTAGACACTGAGCACTGTTTTATTCAAGCAGACTTGCATGCATGAAAGACACACTTGAATGCACGTTCACTCTTGGTTTCAGCACTTAGCTTTTTGGCTTAATCTTTCAATCCTTGGAAGTTTCTTTTTATACTCACTCAGAGGATCTAAGTGAAGCTTCTTCATTGGATGGAATGAAAAAGGTAAAGTCTTGTTGAAAAGACAACATAACCTTTTCTGCACATTCTGAAAAGCAGACTTGTCTTCATGTGGGCAGAACTTTTGTCTTTTCACTTTATCTACTGTTGCATTGCCTTTAACTAAATAAGGAATGTCAACTTTGTGTTTTTATTCCTTTGTAAAGGCCTATTTTGATATAAGAAAAAGGTCTGTCACCCTTTTTCAAATATCCTTTTGTCTTCATGTAACAGAATAGCTTAGGCAGGCTGAGCAGTTCTGATTTCCACTTTGTCTTCGACTTTGTAAACTGATCTTGTAGTCAAAAACACTACATGAGGACTTGGAAACATATTCCATAAAGTGTTTAGCCTGTTCACAAAGAACAGAACACTTGTAAACTGCCCAAGCTGCTGACCAGTGTAGAGCAGCGTAGAAAGTTTATGTCCAGCCTGTTCAGCAGACTGAACAGCTTGGGCAAAACTGCCTTTGTTGCAACACATGCAACATATAGAACAGCTTCAGGCTGATATTGCAAATCATTTTCAGGTTTCAATAAGGCATATAACAGGCCTTAAATTCAACCTTCAAAAGCATCAACATGTTTGATTAATAATCTCCCCCTCAGATGCAGAACAGGTTTGACTGAGGCCTTCTTGTGCCTAACAAAAACAATAAATCATCCTACTTAAAGAAAAGGAACGGAAGAACCTGACTACTGTGGTGGTGGCGGCGGTCCAAAGATATCGGCAAAGAATTCCCCAAAAGGATTTCGATCTTCTTGAATGAGTGGTGCGGGCGGGTATGTATTCGCGGGATGCACCACGCTATCTCCTCGTGTCGTGGTTGGGACTCGACCATAAGCTGGGAAGTATTGAGGTGTTCGCTCCTCAATGTTCAGCCTCTCGAAGTTTTGCCACTGATAGTCCTCGTATTGTTGATGTGGCAACCCGGCGTTATAGTTCATATGGTCTCTCACCGCGTCAGTGTATGCCCAGTGCTGCTGGTTGTAGAAAGCATTCTGAAATGCCGACGCGCGTACACCTGTGTAAATCTCATCAACACGGCTCTTTTGGGTTTCCAACTCGTGCTGGAACTCATCCATCCTCCCAACTACATCCTCTTGGAAACTACCCAAACGCAAGTTCATTGCGTCCAACCGTGCAATCACCTGAGACATGTCATAGGCTCCTCCCGCTGCATGTACTCTCTCTGCCTGATGTTGGTGGTAAGCTTCTGCTTCTTCTACGTCATACAGCTCTCGGTGTGTCTTCCCTGTGTCCGAGTCGAATATTTCAAACCCTTGATCTGTTTGGCGTAAGGTGAGGCTTTGTATCATAGCTGCTGTGATGACGGCGCCGGAGACTCCCCTTGGAACAGAGATGGGCGAAATCGCTGCTTGAGCCCTCAAAAATTCTGATATAACCCATCCGTGAGGAATTATCTTCCTCTCCCTCGTGTCATACATCGACCAAAGGTCGTTCATTACAATCCAAGCAAAGGAGAGGCTCGGCTCTCCTGTCATCAACGCGTAAAGAATGGTTACCTCCTTGTGCTGAATCTTCGTCAAATCACTGTCCCTCGGGAGCACATTGTTGGTAACGATCTTGTGCAATACTTTCGCCATGGGGCTAAGATCACGCCTGGCGTATGTTGTATACCCTGCCGCGGCATTGTAGTCAATCTTCAATATTTCTGCCAACTGTGTGGTCCATTCGCCCTCCCATGTCCTATCTGTGAATGCTAGTTGTGCATTCGTCTTATACTCATAGTTGAAGACCCGTGCTTTGTCCTCTCCAACACCGATATCAACTCCAAAAACTTCTCTCAAGGCTTGTGCGTTCATCGGGAACTCATGTCCGTTTACACGCCCTATTAGTGTAAAATCGCCTCTGAATCGACCTTCTTCTCGTCTCAATGTTGACATCCACTCCACGACCTCGTCGTGATAAATATGCTCCCCTCCTAAATCCAATACCGCCTCCCATCCTAAACAGTCAAAACATCTTACTACCCCATAGTTCTCAAACTCATCTTTCTTCACTCTTTTTTCTACTAACACTTTGCCCGAGAATTTTTTCGTCATGAATAATTGCCGTCGTATGTTGGCCGGGTGCTGTGACAGATAGAAGTCCGGGTTCCATTCTATTCTTGGTTGGGCAGAGGAACTGGTGCCTTCTCCTACACATTGTCTTGTTCGGCGAGACATCTGCAATTACATTGACTTAAGTCTATATATAACTACAAAATTCTCAAGTCGTTCTAATTTCACAATAAGGAATCATAACTTCTAATTTGTGCAATAATCACATCATATGTAACATAAAGATGCATAACTTATTCATGTTAGCTAACACATTGTCACATTTAACAATTTAAGCAAATTGCACAAAATAGCAACGAACTTTCGGATATTGACGAACATGCCTTTTTTTCTTCATTGTAACCATGATTTCACTTAATACCCTACTTCACATCATAAAAGCACTAAGTTTATCTTGTTTAATTAGCCATGCAAGAAGTCAATCTAAAAGTCAAAATCAACCTCAAAACTCCATTAAAGCTTAGTTATTCTAAAAATGGTGGAAAGTTCATACCTTGCTCTTGATGAAAAATGGAGGAGGAGTTGAATCTAACTTTGTAGTGGATAAGTTCCTAACTTGATTCATTCTTCCCCAACTTGAGTTGAAAACTCAAGTGTTTTGCCACTTCTTGCGTAGTGTGAATATCTACCTTGATTTCTAGTGATTTTTGTAGGCAAAAATGGGTTTTTAGTGTGAGAATATGTGAAGGAGATGAAGAAACCATAAAGGGGGCGCAAGGGTGCTCTTGGTAGGGTTTTATAAAATTTTTTTCTATTTAAAATGGGGTAAAAACGGGCAGGCGCACCCCTGGGCGCAGGCCTGCGCCGGCGGCTGCGCTTGGGGGGCCTGTTCGGTTCAAAAATTTTTCGTTTTTTCAGTTGGTTGGGTGCATGCTTGGTTTGATAATTTACGTTTTTTCAATAAAAATTTATGGTTTACAAGCAGTTTTATTAACATTTTAACACATTTATGTGTTTCCCCTTCCCCAACTTAGAAAAATTGTGACGTCCTCGACACTTAGAGAGCTTAACAATCGGTCAATGAAACGAGCAATATGTGGATAACAAATTCAATGCAATTAATAGTCCTAATAGTCATGGCATGAAAATGTTACGATGTCCTACAATCTTCGGTGCCAACATAAACACCGAGCACTCAATTGTTTATGGCCCATGGCCAATTACACAACCAAATTGTAAATTGTTTTAGTATCAAGAGTGATTGTTTGTTAGCAGAAATCACACGGAACAAATTCTTTCAATCCTCGTCGGGCGAAGTCATGTGCGAGGTACGGGCGGAGGTGGTATGGGAACTTCGGCGGCCGACAACCCGCTCAAGCTCTTCCACCCGAGAGTGGAGGCTAGAGAGCCAGCGGGAGTGAGCTCCCACCGAAATCCCGTGGACGTTGAAGTTATGCTTAAGCTTGTCAACCTCCATAAGAACCGCTTTGTTCGCCGCAAGTAGTGCCTCGACCGCGTCTTTGATCGCCGTAAGTCGTGTCTCCAAAACATCCTTCTCTGACGGGTGTGAATGTGACGGTCCTCCGTCATTGTTACGCTCCTCAACAAGCCTTGCTTTTCCTTTCTCTAGGGTGTTGTCATACACGTAGAAAGAACGAGCTGCAGGGATGATGGAAACTGTGCCATGAGCTGGATCCCGAATCAGATAAGTGCCCGAAACTTGTTCAAACATTAATCCAGCCATGGTATGTCTAGTGAACCACACATCATTTGGCCCTAACAACCGTGGACTAGCTCCCTCAGAAATGACTCCCATGTTAATAAACAACTCACTTAGCATACGACCATAGGGAATTTCCATTTGTGTTTTTGAGAAAGTAGCCTCCCAGATGGTTTGCATCATTATATATGCGAGAGAGATGGCGGGTTTACCAGTGATCAATGCGTGAATGAGTATCAACTCTCGTGTCCTGACAGCGGTTGTGTTAGAAGATCGTGGTAGGATGTTGAAAACAATAATTTTCCACAACACCTTTGCCCATTGCCGTAGATCACCTCGGTAGTACTTAGAATAAACCCTTGCCTGCTCGATAGTAAGGGTGAACCCCTCCGTCAGTTTCTTAGCCCATCCCTCAGAATGTCGTAATACGCCACTTGACAATTCTTGTGCAGTCCAAAATTCTCTTGTTACAGATATCTCAGTATCAAAGTCGAAATAGTCACATAGCTTAGTCCTACAAACTATCACTTCCTTCCCATTAATACGTCCCCAAAGTTCAAAGTCGTGCTCCAAGTCAACCTCCCTACGAATGAGAGATGTCATCCATTCATGAATCTCAGTCTCGTGAACATAAGGTGTCTCGATTCTTAATGCACCCGACCACCCTATGCGATCAAAACTTTCTATAAATCCAAAGTTTTTAAAGTCAGATTCTTTCAATGCCTTCTCGATGTAAAAGTGAGTGGGTGGTTCGGAGACCGGTGGTGATGGTGGGGGTGAAGGATACTCTATGTTAATTGGAATGGGCATGTGCACACGCATACGTGGGGTGCGGGTTACACGTCGGCGAGATCTACCTGAAAATTGTTGTGACATCTATGCACATATAACAAAAAGAAAAACGGATTTTAGCACGAGTAAATGCACATGATTGCACACAATCAGGCAAACTCGGTGGAGTCCGAAGAAACCGGTGAGATAAATATAACCGAATGTCAAGTGCGACGTTCTCCGCGGAGAGTAAATTATGCAATCAACAACAATGTGATGACCATTCTCCTTGGATTTGTTGCATGTGCATGATAGATGATGGCTACGTAGCATGGCAAGATTCCTTACATGTCGTGAAGTGCATGATTATGAGCGACAAGTAGAACGATTGAAAGCACGAATCATGCAAATGTGAGGGAATGACATGTTCATACTGATTTTAGCAAGACGAGTGAAGATCCTAAACTTAGCAACATCAAGATTGTGGAGCTTCTAAGCACATCACAGAGAGTAATTCCTAAAAATCCAAATTTAGAAATAAAAGAAAAACTCATGAAATGCAAATATTCTAGTAATTTCTACTCACTAACAACATATCATGTAACTAAACACATTATATTTCAGTAATTTTGAACCTAGGGCAGAAAACAAGAACACTATCATTTTCATGAGAAAATAGCATTTCTTCCTCTAAAATGAGAAATAAGGAGGAAAAACAACTTACATTGGTGGAAGGATCAAAGAAAGAACGTAAATCGACGAGAATTTCCACGTTGTAGAAGATTTGAGAGCAAAAAGTAGGTTAAAATTCGGAGTTCTTGAGAGGAAGTGATGGAAATGAAGAGAAAAAGGGGTTAAAAACCGCTGGTATGCATCGGGGCGCAGGCTCAGGCGCACCCCTGTGCATGCCGGTGCGCTTGGGGCACAGCGCGGGGCGCATGCCTGCGCTGGCTGGTGCGCTGCCCTGCTGCCAGGCGATTTTTGTGTGTGCTGTTTGTAGTGTTTGGTCCCCCCAAAAGCCAACGAATTAACATACACTGCATTGATATTCGTCCTTGAATTTTTTGATTTTTTTTTTCGTCATTCTTCGGCTTGGTATTTGCATCTTCTTGATGGATAGATTTTTCCCCAACTTAGTTGGTTGCGACATGTACCGTCCATTATAGGATGAATTATTATTTAGCAAATTGTTTTACGGGAGCAACTAACTAAGGCATATTAAAATCTACTCTAATATCTAAAAGTAAAAACACACTTTCGTGGTGAAAACGATTGCACTTAGCACGTGCAACAAGCCTTTAAACCCCTCGGTAGCCCGAGTGGACGAGTTATAGTCTTGTGAGGGTTTCTATAGAACACACCCACAAAGTTCACTGGATTGCCTTCCAGAAAGCGCTAAGTTTAATGTCTTCAGCCAGACATTTTGGAAATTTTAATATTTAAGTGATATCTTCCAAGACCATTGTCTCGGATGATATAATTTCGTTATCAGCCCATTGTACAGATAATTTTAATCGGTGTCCGTTCACTTTAAACGGTTCACAGCCTTTTTGGTCTATTATTTCAACTGCACCGTGCGGGTAGACGTTAGTAACTGTGTATGGGCCTGACCACTTACTTTTTAATTTGCCTGAAAAGAGCCGCAAGCGTGCATTGAATAACCATACTTTGTCACCTTTATTAAACACCTTTCTTTTAATTAATTGACTGTGGAAAGCTTTTGTCTTTTCTTCATATATTTTAGCGCTTTCATAAGCTTCCTTGCGTATTTCTTCTAATTCGTTCAGTTGGTGTTTTCTATTTAACTGGCAGCTGTGAAATTGAGATTTGCATTCTTGATTGCCCATAAGGCTAGATGTTCTAGCTCAACCAGAAGATGACATAATTTCCCATATACCAACTTATAGGGAGACATGCCAATAGGGGTTTTAAAAGCAGTGCGATACGCCCAAAGTGCGTCATCTAAGCGCGTTGACCAATCTTTCCTATCAGGTCGTACTGTTTTCTCTAATATACGCTTAACCTCCCTGTAAGACACTTCTACCTGTCCACTAGTTTGTGGGTGATGTGGGGTTTCTATCTTATGTGTTACGCCATAATGCTTAAGTAGTTTGCTAAAGTACATATTTTTGAAATGAGAACCCCCATCACTAATTATAGCTCTAGGGATTCCATGACGAGAAAATATATTTTGTTTGACAAATTGGCATACTACTTTGTGATCATTGTTCTTGTGGCTTCAGCTTCTACCCACTTAGATACGTAATCAACTGCCACTAGGATATATTCGAAACTGTATGACTTAGGGAATGGTCCCATGAATTCTATGCCCCATACATCAAAAATCTCTACTATGAGAATTGGTGTCATAGGCATTTGGTCTCGTTTTGAAATACCTCCTATTTGTTGGCATCGTAAGCATGACTTAACAAACTCATATGAGTCCTTAAAGATAGTTGGCCAAAAGAACCCACTTTCTAAGATTCGATGGCCTGTCTTTTTAGCACTAAAGTGACCTCCACATGCATACGAATGACAATAATTTAAAATGTCATAGTGCTCATTGTCTGGAACACATCGCCGGATAATCTGATCTACTCCTATTTTGAACAAATCCGGCTCCTCCCAAATGTACTGTTTAGTTTGGGAGAAGAAATATTTTCTTTGATGTGAATTCCAGTGGCCTGGGATTTTCCCTGTGACAAACTAGTTCACCAAATTAGCAAACCATGGCACTTTTGCGATAAACAGTAATTGTTCATCTGGGAAGTTATCTCGAATGGAATCCAGCATATCAGTGGTGATTGCTGGCAACCTCGATAGATGGTCTGCTACTACATTTTCTGAGCCCTTTTTGTCTCGGATTACTAAATCAAATTCTTGTAGTAACAGTATCCAACGAATTAGCCGTGGCTTAACATCTTACTTCGCCAAGAGGTGTCGTAAGGCACTGTGATCAGAATACACGATTACCTTAGCTCCCCAGACATAAGAACTAAATTTATCTAGCGCATACACTACGGCAAGCAATTCTTTTTCAGTTGTTGTGTAATTAAATTGAGCTTCACAGAATGTTTTGCTTGCATAGTATATTACCACAGGCTTTTTATCCACTCTTTGATCAAGGACGACACCTACTGCGTGATCACTTGCGTCGCACATGATCTCAAAGGGCTGAGACCAATCAGGTGATTGCAGAATTGGTGCTTCCGTTGAAAGGTGCGTCCTTAAGGAGAAGGTTACATATGGGTTTGGTTATGGCACTAAAGTCTTTTATGGACCTCCTATAGAAACCTGCATGTCCTAAGAATGAACGGATTCCCTTAATATTAGTAGGCGGTGGTAACGAGGAAATTATTTGTATTTTAGCTCGATCAACCTCCATTCCCCTTTCAGAAACTATATGTCCTAAGACTACTCCCTCTTTAACCATGAAATGACTCTTCTCCAAGCTTAGCACCAAATTGGTTTCAGTACACCGCTTGAGAACTTTTTCTAAATGAGAGAGACACCCTTCGAATGACTTATCAAATATAGAAAAGTCATCCATGAAGATTTCAAGAGACCCTCCGACCATGTCTGAAAATATAGCCATCATACATCGTTTGAATGTGGCCGGAGCGTTACATAATCTAAAAGGCATTCTTCGGTAGGCGAATGTGCCATACGGACAAGTAAAGGTCGTCTTATCTTGGTCCTCTGGGTGTATCGGGATTTGGTTATACCCCGAATAGCCATCTAAGAAGCAATAGAATTTTTGACCTGCTAATTTCTCTACTATTTGGTCGATGAATGGTAGAGGGAAATGATCCTTTGAGGTTGCGGCATTTAGCTTTCTGTAGTCGATACATACTCTCCACCCCGTTACAGGGCGAGTTGCAATCTTTTCTCCTTCAGGAGTATCGACCACAGTGATTCCAGATTTCTTTGGAACCGTCTGTGTGGGACTGACCCATTGGCTATCTGATATCGGATAGATAATTTCAGCATCTAGCCATTTTAATGCTTCCTTCTTCACTACCTCTCTAAGGTTAGGGTTTAGCCTTTTCTGAGCATCTCTGCTTGGCTTAGCTGTTGGATCACTTATAATCCTATGCATACATAGTGTTGGGCTAATCCCCTTAAGGTCTGCTATGGTCCAGCCTACCACTTCCTTATATCTCGATAAAACGTCTAACAATGCCTTTTCTTGTGCAGCAGTAAGATCTGTTGCAATGATTATAGGCAATGTACTCTCAGGGCCAAGAAAAGCGTATTTGAGATGAGATGGAAGTGGTTTCAACTCTAATTTGGGTGGTTGCTCTAACGATGGTTTTGCTGATGGTGGAAGGTCAGTAGGAAGTTTCTCGATCTTATGTGTCCATGGTGGTTGAGTAGAATCCACTGACTGAACACGTTCAAGTTCGAACTCCTTAGCTTCAGGCATATTATCTAGCTTATGCTCATTATAGTACAGAAGCAGCTCCACTGGATCTTTACATGTTATTGTTGATAATTGTTGTTGTATTAAATCATCAACTAGGTCGATCGTGTAACATTCTGAATCCAATGGTGCATTAGGTACATTGTTAAAGACATTAAGTCGGAGTTTGCGGTTTCCGAATGCTATGTCTAAGGCACCTGTCCTGCAATTGATTTGAGCGTTGATTGTGGCTAAGAAGGGACGTCCTAATATAACTGCCGGTTGGCTTGCTTTGTAAGCACTGTCTGAGTCCAACACTAAGAAATCTACTGGATAATAGAATTCTTCGACTTTAACGATTACATCAGATAACATCCCTCGTGGTACTTTGGTGGACCTATCTGCTAATTGTAGGATGACATCTGTGGTCTGTAGGGTTCCTAGATCATGTTGGTCAAATAAATTACCAGGTAAGATGTTAACACTCACTCCTAAATCTAGAAGTGCCTTTTTAATTTGAATATCGCCAATAGTTACCGGGATCAAGGGTGATCCTGGGTCTTTTAGTTTAGGCAGCAGTGAGCTAGTGATAACTGCACTGATTTGTTCAGTGAGGTTGATTTGATTTGGAAGAGTTATTTTAAATTTCCGTTTCTGAGTACAAAGGTCTTTTAAGAATTCAGCGTAAGAAGGGACTTGTTGTATAACTTTGATTAAGGGAATGTTAATTTTAACTTGATTAAAAATATCCCATAACTCTTCGTTTTTAGGTCCTTTCTTACCATAAGGAAATGATGCCGGATTTTCTAAGGCCGTTGGGTAAGGAGCAATTTCAGTTTTGGAACTCCCTTCCCCAACTTTAGTCTCAACTGGTTTCTTGGCTTCTACTTCCTTAAAGGTTACTTTCTTAATCTTTGTTTCTACCTTTGACTCTGATCTAGGTGGTTCCTCTTCATAGGCAATTTCTACCTCGTCGTCTGTCTCACTTTCCTTAGGCATTTCTATTTTATTATCTACTTCCTTTCCACTCCTAAGGGTAGTGACCTTGTTAACTTCATTCACTTCGTTGACTTCATATTTCTTTTCCTTGCCATGGTGGTGCAATGTGTTAACTGTGGTGTTACGTGGAAGCTTCCATTCTTCTCGTTTAGTTAAGGACTCTGCAATTTGTCCCATCAGCCTTCCAAGCATTTCCATAGTTTTCGCTTGAACCATGGTTTGTTGCTTCATGAATTCCATAAACGCGGAAAACTCCTTCGAGTTCCCCGACACTGGTCGAGAATCATTTTCTTCTTTAGGGTCTTGGCGTTTATAGTACCGATTCGTAGCCGAGGTCGATCCATATTGGAAATCTCGGTTTTGTTGACGAGGTTGCTCATATCTTGGCTTCGGGGGAGCATCATGTCTTGATTATCCCTCCAACTAAAGTTCGGGTGTTTTCTCCATCCCGGATTGTAGGTCTCCGAGTATGGGTTCTCCCGTTCTCTTCGTTGCCGAAAGCCAAAAGCTTCATTCACATACTCTTCGTGGGCGAAGGTATGTGGGCAATTCTCAGTTAGATGAGAAGGGTCTCCACAAGTGACACAGCAGACCTGTGCCACTGTAGCCTTTCCCATTCCCTTCATCAACAAGTCCATCTTTTTGCTTAGTTCGGATATGTCAGATTTAACTTCCTTCTTCCATGCATTGTCTATGCCCATAACTTGCACACCAACACTACTATACGAACCCGCTTGGACTTTTAAACCTTTGCTTAACTGGGTTAGTAATTCCCAGGCTTCGTCATCTTCCTTAGCTAAAAAGGTTCCGCCTGAGGCGGCGGTGATCATATTCCTACTTTCTTGACTAACCCCATCAAAGAAGGTCTTAATTAACATCCATTTAGGAATTTCATGGTGAGGGCATGTTCTTAGTAATTCATTTAACCTATTAAAGGCTTTGTGAAATTGTTCCCCATTTTTATGTTTAAATCCAGTTATTTCTTTACGTTTTTCTGTAGTTTTGCTAATTGGGTAATATTCAGTTAGAAATTCTTTTTTCATTTCATCCCAGTTAGTTATACTATCACTGGGAAGTGACACAAACCAATTTTTCGCTCGTTCCTTCAAGGAGAAAGGAAAGAGTCTAAGTTTTAGTGCATCTACGGTTATTCCCTTAACGTGATTGGCCTTACATATGGCGGTAAATTCAGCTAAGTGCTCATACGGTTCTTCGCTTGGTGCTCCGCGAAAAACGGGTAAGATGCTAAATAGATGTGGCCTAATTTCAGGTTCATTCTCATTAATTGGGTAGAGAATGGGTGATGGATCAGGGATATCACCCGGCCTATAATGGGATTCTACAGTTCTACGGTCTCCCATTAGTCTTTGGTTTTGTTGGACGTCAACAAGAACGTTATCGACGTTCTCGTCTTCCGAATTAATTATTTCTTCTTCCACGTTTACTTTATGAGCAATATTTTTAGTTTCGTTTGCTTGAGTTGTGGCTCGCCTATTAGATCTAGCGGTTTTTTCGATTTTTGGATCAAACTTTAAAGGTGAAATTCTACCAGAATATCATGTGTGCATAAACCTATGAGGGCTAGATGAAGAACTAGAATTAGAAACTTTCTTTTTGGTGAGAATCGATGCTTGCGCCACGATTCCCTTTTTCTTAATAAAACTAAGGCAATAATTAAAGCTTAAAAACTAATAAAATAGAATAATAGCAAATACATAAATTTGAATTAAATTAAATAAGCAAATTAAAGCAAATAAGCAAATAAATTGAGATTAACTAAATTAACTAAATTACTCTAGAAAAATTAAGTAACTAAACTAAGCTAATTACAAAAATACGTGACTTAAGCGCAACCGCTCCCCGGCAACGACACCAAAATTTGATGCGAGTGTCGTTAACCCGTCAAAAATACCACTAAATACCTTAGAAGCTAGGGTAAGTAGGGATCGTATCCACAGAGAGCGAGAGGTTAAATACACGTATTCGAGTGACTAGCGTTGTAATTTAATTAATTTGAAAAGATTGATTGATTTGTAAAAAGGTGACTACTTGATTTAAAAATTAATTACTTACGAAATTCGTAAAAAGAAAACTTAATGCAATTGTTTGATTAAATGAAATACGAAGATAACCATTCCCGGATTCCACACTTAGCTTTGTATTTAATTTATAAAAACGATGTAAAGATTACATGGACATAATCTTTGTGATAATTATTATTAGAATCGTTACGTGATCTTGGGCATAGCGCGTGACACGTTTGATTACTCATCTTAATTAAATAAATAACTCGTCACGAATAAATAATAAAACCATGCAAACATATGGTAATCGTTCGTAAAATTAAACACTTAGAAAAAGCTGGAAAAACCCTAAAAACGGTTGGACATTATTTTAATGGGTTGGGCGCAGCCGTAGGCGCAGGCCTGCGACCCCCTGCGCCTTTCTGTGAAATCCGTATTTTGGCGAATTAATTTCTTCTGCTGAACACTTGGTCTGGGCGCAGGGCTGCGCCCCTCTCTGCGCCTGGCTCTGAAAATTCGTCCTTTTTTTGCCAATTTAGACCGGATTTTATTTACCTGTACAAGCACAGAATTTATTCAATAGTAGCACATTCTACGACATTTTCTTTCTAAAAACAACTCTTTTATATCTAATAAACATGGTAAATTATAACCCGATCAACGAGCAAATTGACTTTTACAAAATATTGTCTATACTTAGACTGCTATCGTCACACAGGATGCACTAAGACATAATCATGACTCAAGGATTTTCCACACATGATAAGACTGTCGAGGAGGAGAAAGTTGATATATCTCCAGTCTGTCTCATGAACCACTCCAAACAAGTACAAAGTTCTTCATCTTCTTCTGATTTATTTGATATACAATCCTTATCTGATTTTAAATCTACGATGAATTTGATGAATTGCATGCACAACTACATGAATTAAAGAATGAATTGATTGCTGAAAAAGAACAATCCGCTATGTATAAAAAGAAATGGCTAAACAACCATGAGGTGATAAAGAAGATGTTAATTGAAAAGGTAGATGTTGAGGATAGGAATAAATACCTTGAATCTTGTATGGATAAACTCACTGATGAAAAGAACTCTTTAAAATCAGAAATATCTGTTCTTTCAAAACGCTTAGAGTCTGTAAGCATGGAAAACATAAACAGTTTGAAAAAATACAAAACGATAGAAGAAGAAAGAATAGGTTTGTACTCTCGCATAAAGACCCTAGATGATGAATTTCTTAAAATGGGGTCAAACTGAACAAATTATTCATTTAAACCAACCCATAGAGACTAGATTTTATCATTCCAAACAAGGGAATTGGTTTTAAAAATCCTAAGTACTTGGAAAAGGTTCAACAAGTTTTACCTATTTTTTATGACATGAGATATATGGGTGCTGGGTTGAAATCTTTTGTTTATCAATCATCGGAAGAAATTTTAACCCAGGAGGATGAGAAACGAAATAAAAACAAAGAAAAAGAAATGTCTTTTTAAATATGATTAGCTAAATGAGAGTTATCCATATAGAGTACCTACTCTAGAAGAGGACTTCTTGTCAAGCTATTCAGAGGCTGAAATGAACGGAGAACCTGTCAAACTAATCCCTCATCTTTACATTCCTACAAAAGTTTTTCAACATAAAATCAAAGTTTTAGAAAGGAATTAAAGATAACTCGAAAGAAAGCTCTTGATTATCAAGAAGCTCTTCTCAAGAGTGAGGAAAAATGGGCAAATCAAAGTTTTGAACAAAATGTAGAATTAACCATCTACAAAAAAAAAAAAAGCTTGACACAGTTTCAGAAAGGTTGAATTCTCATTTAAAAGATTCAATGGTTTCTCATCCTACAAAAGTCCATCTCACATCATTTGAAAAAGGTAAAGCCAAGGTTGAAGTTTCTTCTGTCAGTTGTAAAGGTCAGTGCTCCAAATCTTTCAAAGCTGAGGTTTCAAAGATGTTATAATGTATTCCCTTTCTAAATCATCACTTTAATGTTTCTTTATCAAAACACAAGAAGAATCAAGCTCAGTAATCATGTAATGATGAAGAAGACAAAAGGAATGTTTGGAAGAATAATAGCAAAAGGCGGCTGCTGTACTTTCAATATTATCAACCGTGTCTCACATTTCAAAACCCTAGGAGCTATACATAGCCTCCTTTAATTATCCCCATAGACTTTTACATAGAAATAAAATACAAAGGAAATAAAATACAAGACTAACATTAACCCAATAATAATTACAAAATAACTCCACATGATCGAAATTAAATGTCTAACAATCTCCCCCTTTTCAATCAACATGGAGGTCCTGGAACTTTGGCATGATCGGTAGATTCTCGGAGTCCAAGGATGACGTCGAATCGTCTGATCACTTGTCTCATATGTAGCCTTTCATTCAGGTATTCTATGCTGCTGAGGATATCCTGAATCTCCTTCGGTGAGCATCTGAGTTCCGGATCTGGTTGAGCATCAAAATCTTGAACTTTCTGAGTAAACGCGGCTCGAACCAATCTGAGAGTACCGTCGGAGTAACAAGGAAGATCCTCAAAGCGCATGAATCTTTTGTAACCTTTCTAGTTCAAAATTATAACACCTGGCTGACCTCGAAGCAGAACTTTATAGGCCGGATAGTGGTCTACGAAAAATATGTCTTGATCAGGAGCTTTCAGACCCACTTTAACTAAAGCACTCTTAATTGCCATCTGAAAATCTCTGAGGAACATCACAATTGAGCGGCGATTCATGCTTCGGACCAGGGCTGCAACTGCAGTCATGTGAGTCAGAGGACCCTTGATCTTGTTTTCCAGCTTGTTGTGCAGAAGCTCGATGTCGTCTATATTTGCAAAATCAAGATCACTCTCATGCAATTCTTGAACTGTTCCGTCTTTTCTGAGTACCTCAAATGCCGGAGTGAATACTCTGGCTCTTTTGTACATATGGATGTTATTGATCTTTACATTTTTTGATTTAGACCAATATTTGCTCTTATCTCTCTTTTCCCTTAGCATCATCTGATTATATTCTGCTTGTTCAGCTCGGGATGCGTCGGTCATTACCCTCAGAAGACGTCTACTGTAAGACCCCGACTTCTTTCTAAATACCATCTTGAATCTTTCTTCTAAGAAACGGTTCTGAAATTGTTCAGCCGGGAACTTTCTCAAGAATCCTTTTAACCCTTGGACCAGAGGCTCTTCTAATTCGGTGGGAGGAGCTTCAAGAAATTTCAAGACTCGAGCCCTCCGGTCCTGACTCAATTCATCTCTCGTTTTTGCATCCAGAGAATGAACTTTACCCCTTGAATACCATCGGGTCCATTCTACATCTGTCATGTCGTATATTGGGGTGACGTCTCTTGTAGCAAAGCAGTCGACAGTTCGGGATTCTGATGATTCGGCAATGTGAGCTGGCGGATTTGATTGAGTTGGAAGGGTTGTTTGGACTGTTGGGGAAGGGTTAACTGATGGGATTTCTCTTATTGTGGGAGTGATTTGGACTGATGGAGTTTCTATGGGTGTAGATGAAGTTGTTTGGATGGTAGAAAATTCTTCTTGAGGTGCATGGGTTGAGGAATTCAAAACTTCAACCGGGGAGGATGATATCTGCAGTGATTGAGGTTCAGGCTTTGGTGTGAGAAAGAGATAGTCGTTATCAGTATCAGAGTCTGAGTCAGACACTAATATGATTTTGACTTTTTCATATAGAGGTTCATATTCCACCATTGCTGACATAGGATCTAAAGGAGCTGGACCTTCAATCCGTAAAGGTTCATACTCTATCATTAGCATCTCCTGAGCCTCATAACTCTGATCTCTAGACCCCTGAATCTTTGTTCTTTCGGAGATAGCTCCCCCTTCAATTAACATGGGGTCCCCAGACTGAGTTTTCTGGCGTTTCTCCCCCTCATGGCGATCAGGGTCTACTTGATCGTCATGCTTTCTTTTCTGGGACTCAGCCTGAGGACGGCACTGAAGCTCAATGACGACAGATTCTAGGCGGTCCATTCTGGAGTTCAGTTACTCCTGGACTTGAAGGATAAGACGGTTCAGCACATCGATTTTGGCCGAGAGCTCTGCAATTTGTGCCTGGACTGAGTGGGATCCTGGTGGAGGCAGATCCTCAGAAGCGACACCCTTACCCTTTATAAGTGAGAGAAGGGCGGTGTGACGTTCCTCAGCAGCCTCTTTTTGGGCATCCGAGACAGCCCGGGAAATAACACCGGCAGCATGAAGAGCTGCCGTTAACATCTCCAAGGTAATTGGGAGATGGCCTGAACTGGATGGCGTTGATGGAGCCACTTCAGGTCTTCCTTCTGTGATTTCTGGCTCCACTATGGGACGCTCAGATCTAGAAGTTTGAGGAGATGCCACAGAGGCAGCTCTATGAGATGCGACAGAGGCATCGTGCGTTGTGTGTATTTGTGGGGATGGAATTGTGAATGAAAGAGGTTCGGTCACGTGGGGCGGACTGTGACCTCGTTCAACACCGCCGCTCTCCGAATGAGAGGGCGATGGTATATGTGGTGTATCCCCGTGGAATGAAATAGGACCCTGTAGAGAGGATGCTAAGTGGGTGGAGGGGGTTAGTTCGACCAACGGACTTATGGTCTTTGAGTGGGTAGTTCGGCTGATAGGGCTGCGGTCACCCTCAAAAGTGATTTTTATCCCTCGTACGACAGAGACGGTTTGTACGGAATCCGCCGCCTTTGCCGCCTCACCGACTTCTCCCTCACTCACAAACACAGTCTCCCGCTCACCTAACCCCAATGATTGTTGTACCTCCGCCTCATCTCCCTCGTCCTCACTCAATCTATCCTCACCTTCGGACTGGCTAGGCTCAGTCGGTTCTGACTGAGCCTCATCCGGATAAAATTCTCGAATATACGCCCGAACCCTTTCCAATTGCCTTTCCTTTAGCATGAGGGACAGCGAGATAGTCATTATTGGCACAGACGGAGCCCCTTTTGGCAGATTCAGCTTCTGGATAGCCACATCGAGCTGCCAGTTATGGGGTATGAACTCGACAAACTCAGATGGTGGAAGAATAGAATATTCGGGTAGTTGGGCATTATTGTTGGGAATTGGGGAATGGGATTGGGTAAGAACAACAATTGGTTCCATCATTTCTGCAAAGGTGCATCAAAGTTAGAACAGAAGACTTTAAATGATATGACATTGATATGAAGTCGAGATAAGTGTGAAATAGAAACTGCCTGATCTGTTTAAAGCATCGGGTCTTTATTAGTAGAATAAAATTCTACTGAAGAAAGTACAAAGTCAATCGTTAAGAGACCGATGTTAGAACAGGCATTTTCACTCAAACACTAATCCTAACTCTAATCAATGGTGCACCGGAATGAAAATGTTTTAGTATTTTTGATTTATAGTGAAAATGAAAAATGGAAAATTTTAAAAAAAAATATGCTAAGTGTTGGATTTCGGATGGACCGAATTCGAATGAACAGTGCCACCGAATTCGGATCGAGCCTAAATCCGGATGATGTATGATATATGATGCATGAGGGTCCGAATTTGGATGAATGATACATGATGATGGCCCGAATTCGGATGGGGACCGAAATGGATTGAAAGTGATAATGAGGAGTGGACCGAATTCGGATGAAGTGGTTGATGCTGGACCGACTTCGGATGGAATGCATGGAATGAAAATGAAATGGAATGAATTTGGATGGAACACAGAATCCGGATGAGGACCGAATTCGGATCCCATCTGAATTCGGATGAACAGTGCTTAAACATAGACTTTTTGAACAATTGTAAGTTTCCTGAAGGACCGAATTCGGATCAATAGTGGTCCAAGTTCGGATGCACAGTGTCCGAATTCGGTCGTTTATGTGTGAAATTTATCTAAGTTGGGACATCCGAATTCGGGGCTTGGTCCGAAATCGGACGCCCGAAGTTCATCAGTGCATTTAAGGTGTTCATGCAACATGCAACGTGAACAGTTAAAAGATTGATAAAAATGCATGAAAATGAAGATCCTAGACTAAAAACATATAAAGAACATTTTATATAACTACAACTAAGTAAAACACATTAAACTACCTAAAATGAGCAAAAACCGAAGTGAAAAACTAATAAAAATTTGAAAATCAAACACACAATTTAAGACGTTAAATGCTGAAATAAATATAGAAATAGGTTACCTGGTAGTGCAGAAGTCGAGAAATGCAAGAAAATCTGAGAAAAACGATGGTTCCTAAAGCTAGGAGGATGGTTATGTTGGAGTGGGCGGTGGTCGGCGACGAGAGAAAGAAGAGAAGATGATGAAGAAAGCTTGAAAAGGAAGGAATGTAAGGTTGACCGTTTGACTCCAACCATTTTAAAGCCAACCGGGTCGGGTCGGGTGTAAAGGGATCCGCGCCCAAATGATGTTGGGTCGCCGAATTGTCCACACAACACAGTCACACAAACAAACATATATAATAGGCTTTTGAAAAAGAAATTAAAACAGGACTTTTTAATAAAAATTTGGCCCAATTTATCACAACTTTTTGTGTTTTTCTTTGAAACAAAAAAATAATCAAAAACAGAAGTGTTTTTCTTTGAACAATTCACACAGCAATTTGTCAGGATCATTAATTATTAAAAATGTACATAGATAAGGAAATATTGAGTTTCAATTTTGTGATACAATCCTTAAATTTAAATAACAGATATTTTCTAAAATAAAGGAATTTCAAACATGATAGATTGAAATAGAATTATTTAAGACAATATCTGATATTTAATTGGAAGGCGGATTTAACATGCCGATATGGGATACTAAAAACTGAAAACGAGGTTCGTCTAAAGCTTTAGTAAATATATCCGCAAGTTGATATTTCGTGCCAACAAAATACAACTCAATGGTTCCTTTTTCTACGTGATCTTTAATAAAATGATACCTGATATCTATGTTTTTCGTTCGAGAGTGCTGCACGGGATTGCAAGAGATGGAAATTGCACTTCGAGAATCGCAGTAAATGGGGATATTGGTGAGTGAGAATCCATAATCACGTAATTGTGTTCTCATCCACAACACTTGAGAGAAACAGCTTGCAGCTGCTACATACTCAACCTCAGCTGTGGATGTTGAAACACAATTCTGCTTTTTAGAGGACCAACTCACCGGTCTGTCTCCCAAGAACTGTATTCCTCCCGACGTGCTTTTTCTGTCAACTCTACAACCTGCAAAATCAGCATCTGAAAAAGCGATAAGATCAATATTGGTTCCCTTGGATACCATAGAACAAGATCGGGTGTACCCTTAAGATAACGAAAAATGCGTTTTACCGCAGTTAGGTGTGATTCTTTCGGGTCGGCCTGAAAACGAGCACAAAGACATGTTGACAACATTATATCAGGCCTACTAGCAGTCAGATACAGTAAGTATCCTATCAACCCTCTGTAAGTTGTATTATCGACACGTTTCCCAGAAGGATCGGTGTCTAACTTACAGTTGGAGGCCATGGGAGTTGCGATACTCGTGTAAGAGTCTAACTTATACTTCTTAAGAATATCAAGAGTATATTTCGACTGGTTCACAAAAATCCCTTCCTCAAGTTGTTTGACTTGTAATCCGAGGAAAAAATTCATTTCCCCCATCATACTCATCTCGAACCTGGACTCCATTAGGGCAGAAAAATCCTTACAGAAATTACTGTCAGTAGATCCAAATATAATGTCGTCGACATATATCTGTACTAGCATTATGTGTGGGCCTTCCTTTTTCGTGAACAGAGTTGTGTCCGCAACACCTTTGTTGAAACTGGCAGAAATAAGGAAATTAGAAAGACTATCATGCCATGCGCGAGGTGCTTGTTTTAAACCATAGAGGGCTTTATCTAGCACATAAACATGGTCAGGTTTATGTGCGTTAACAAAGCCTTGTGGTTGTTCAACGTACACCTCTTCGTTAAGTTCACCGTTGAGAAAGGCTGTCTTGACGTCCATTTGGTACACTTTGAAGTCCTTGTGTGCCGCGAACGCCAAGAAGATTCTGATTGCTTCGATCCATGCAACTGGAGCGAAGGCCTCGTCATAATCTATCCCTTCTTGTTGCTGGTAGCCTTTGGCAACAAGTCTCGCTTTATTCCTTATCACAATGCCGTTTTCATCTCGTTTGTTCTTAAAGATACATTTTGTTCCGATCACTGTACGGTCTTTTGGTTTGGAAACTAACCGCCATACTCTGAGCTATTCAAACTGGTTGAGTTCTTCTTGGATTGCAACTATCCAGTCTGGGTCTTTTAGGGCTTCATCCACACGAGCGGGCTCTATCATACTAAGGAATGATGCGAAGAGACACTCATTAGCAGACGCCCTACGAGTTTGGACTCCAGTTGAAACATCACCGATGATCTGATCTGTTGGGTGACTTCGGGTCCATTTGGTCTCGTGTGGAAGGGGTGCTCGGGATGGAATCTCAGTGGTTAAAGTGGGGATGGATGAAGATTCATGGTCAATGGTTTCAAGAGATGGTTACACTGGTTCCGGTTCGATTTCCGAGTGTTCAGGTGAGGGAAGGATATTTGGCATTATATGTGAGGGTATTGCAGGAGTCGATTCAACTGCGGATGTATCGGTGGATGATGTTGACGGATGAGGGTATGATGTGGATGAAGATGGAGCGGAGAAACTTTGTGGTGCAGTTGAATTGGGTGGATTACCTACATTATTGACAACATTAGACACGTTAGCATTAGGACCGAAAAATTCTACGTAAAAATGATCAAACAAATTAACTAAATCAGAAGAAGTAAAAGAAATAGGGTTAGTAGAAGAGTCTCCAGACATTTGTGTAATGCGAGGTCCTGTATGATCAACTTCGGGTGCCAGTTCAGCCAACTCATCAAATGTGACATGCACACTTTCATTGACTGTCCTGGTTTGGGTATTGAATGCGCGATAGGCCTTCGAGTTGGATGAGTATCCAATGAAGATTGTTTCATCCGCTTTTTTGTTAAACTTCCCGAGGTTGTCTTTATCGTTCAGCACATAGCACCTGCAACCAAATACACGTAAGTACTTGATAAAAGGCACTTTATTCAAAAAGAGTTGGTAAGCAGTTTTATTAAAGCGTTTATGGATAATAAAGCAATTTTGTGTATAGCAGGCTGTTGATACGGCTTCGGCCCACAAGAATGGAGGTAGCTTTGAGTATGTTAGCATTGTACGAGTGGCTTCCACAAGCGTACGGTTACGCCTTTCCACGACCCCATTTTGTTGTGGCGTTCTAGAAGCAGAATATTGATGTTGAATACCTTTGGATCGAAGGAAGCCCTCAACTACCGAGTTATTGACCTCCGTGCCGTTATCGGATCTGATTGATTGAACTGACAGCTGCTGTTGGGTCTCGACACTCTTTATAAAATCTATGATTTCTTGAGCAGTCTCGTCCTTGGATCGCAAGAACCTGACCCAGGTATATCGTGAGTAGTCATCAACGATAACCAACACGTATCGCTTCCCATTTATGCTCTGTGTCCGCATCGGTCCGCATAAATCCATGTGAAGTAACTCCAATACTCTTTTCGTTGATGGTTCGGGCTTTGGTTTGTGAGATGATCGTTTCATCTTTCCTTTCTCACAAGCTCCACAAAGATGGTCCTTATCATAATGCAATTCAGGGAGACCTTTGACTAGTTGTTTCACAGCCAGCTTATTGATATTGTCAAAGTTCAAGTGGGATAACCTTCGATGCCACAACAAAGAGTCTTTTGAAGAGGCTTTTGATAAGAGGCAAATGTTATCCTTTACTATGAGCTTGGCTACGTCAATGGTGTAAATGTTAGAGTTTCGGGAACCAGATAGGATTTCTTTTCCATCCATACTCCTTACACTGCAGTTCTTAGCCCAAAACGTTACATCTAGTCCTTTATCACAGAGCTGTCATATGCTAAATAGATTATGTGATAATCCCTCAACATAGTCAACGTCGTTGATGACTAGATTATTTAGAACTAAGTCCCCGTATCCTTTAATATGAGTCTGATGGTTGTTCCTGAATTTTACCGTCCCGCAATATTGTTCAACTATGTTGGACAGCAATTCTCTTCTTCCCATCATATGCTTGGAGCAACCCGAATCCATATACCAAATGTATTTAGCTTGAAAAGCAAATAAATTCATATAATGAAAAACTATATGCATTCAAACACATCCATCGTTTATTTACAATCAAACCGTGTTCTGAACCGAGATGTTCAGAAAACATGATGAGTTAAGACCTGGTCCTGAGCTGTGTGCACAGAAGCCAAACGTGTCGGTTTAAGCATAACCGACAAGCAAAAGAATGGGTCCTAGTCTATGGTAACTAGAACCCATTTCATTGAAGAACGGGTCTTGATCAGAAGTAACCAAGAACCATCTGCATAAAGATCACACAACTTTGGGTACCCATCTCAATATGGGTCCCTTTTTGTTAGGAGTTCCAGATGTATATGGCACATGTGCAGTATTAGAAACCCATTTAGCATTTATGTGTGGTCCGGATCCACAGCCCTTTGGAATCCACTGAAGATTGGATTTATTGGGCTTTGGAACCTTAGGCGCTGGAATTGCCTTCGGTTTTTTACTTTTTGAGACATTTTTGACCTTTGCTTTGGTTTTGGGCCTCGGCAACGGACAAGTCTCAATTTTATTTGTGGATGATGATGCAACATTTTTTATTTTCTTTTTCTGAATTATTTTAACAGGGTATGGTACGAAAGCATTCATTTCAAGCAATAGAATTCGATACATTGTTACACACATTGTTTTTAGAGATTACAGACATCCTATCTCTAGTAACAAATTCACTTGGCATTATAACCTTCTTTACAAAAAAACATGAAAAATCCAGCATGGTGGTTTTAGCAACTCTTCTTACATAATATGTAGGAAGAAAACGATTAGAGTCAGTATGCATGGAAGATTTAGACTTTACAGAATTTTCTTTTTGTTGGTGAGTGGGTTTCTTAAAAGACTTGGATTGGATATGAGTCTTTTTAGAAACCTCGTTTTTACACATTTTTTAGCACTCACCTTTATAAATGAAAGAAGAAGTTTTAGTTTTAGCCTTACCTTTGTTGGATGACACATATGGGATTTTGGCGGGATGAGAACCTGTTAGTTCTTTTGAAAAATCCTTCAACTTTTGAGAAACCATGTTAAAATTTTCTCTGTAGACAGTTAATTCCACAGGTTGTTGAAAAGTTTGATTTACCAATTGTTCTTCGCTCTTAAGAAGAGCATCTTGAAGATCAAGTGCTTTCTTTTGAGACGACTTCAATTCCTTTTCTAAAACATTAATTTGATGTGGAAGAACTTTTATGGGAATATAAAGTTGAGGAATTGGTTTTACAGTTTCTGTTTTCAATTCTGCTTCTGAATAAGTTGACAAGTAGTCTTCCTCTAAAGTGGGTACCCTAGATGGATAACTCTCGTTTTTAACTCGTTTCTCATTCTCTTGGTTTAAAACTTCTTTAGATGACTCAAAAAAGAAAGATTTAAGTCCAGCTCCCATATAGTTCATGTCATAAATAAAGGTAAAACTTTTTGGGCCTTTTCCAAATATTTAGGATTTTTAAAACCGATTCGGTAAAACCTAGTTTCTTTGGGCTGATTACCCCCTTTTAAAAAAGCATCGTCAATGGTCTATATTCGTGAGTACAAACTTATCCTTTCTTCTTCAATCATTTTATATTTTTCTAAACTGTCTATATTTTTCATATTTACTGTCTCTAATTGTTTTGAAAGTACAGATATTTCTTCTTTTAACGAGAGTTTTTCATTTGATAACCTATCCATACAAGATTCAAGATATATATTCCTGTCCTGAACATCTACTTTTTCGATTTCTGTTTTATAACATTGTGATTAGTTAACCACTTTGATTGATATAATTCGGACGACTCTTTTAAAGTTTGAGCTAGATGTTCAGCCTGTACACACTTTTTAGTTTCAGCACTTAACCTATCTTGTAGATCAAGTATATGCGTGTGCAATGTACATTCATTATTTACAGATAAATTACTTACATGCTCTTGAATGTAACAGGAATATACCTCATGTGTCTCTGAACCGGATGATGAGCATTCGGGATCGTCGGTTGTGGCCATCGGACATGCTGGTGGATTTTTCATTGTCTCCCCCTCAGCAGCATGGTCTGAACTAGAAGCAGTGGAAATGGCACAGTGATCCAACCCCAGACGATCAACCATATAACATTTTGCCCTTATTATCTTCCTCGTCGGTATCTTCAGTATCCCAATAATCTTCCTGGGCGACGAGGGCCATTGCATTGGTCCTTTTCTTCGCGGCCTCCAACTTCCGCTTTTAGCCTACGTCTCTGTCAAACTTATTATTGCACTCCCGAGCAAAGTGGCCTGGTTTCACACATTTGTAAGAGACGCTCCTCGGCGCCTTTCGGTTCTTCGGCACACGGCCTGTCATCCCTTCTTTCAACCGGCCTCTTGTCAGCGCGGCGAGCTTCTCGGCTTCAGTCCCTCCTTCTATCCCTATGCTCATTCTCTCTTCTATCATCCCTGCGATCGTCCCTGCGATCATCCCTACGATCGTCCCTTCGATCATAGTCTCTTCTGTCATCCCTGCGATCATCACGCCTATCGTCTCGCCTTTCATAATGGCGATCATCTCGATAGTCGCGTCTATCGTCATACCTTCTCTCAACTCTGTCATCTCTGCGATAATCATCGCGTCGTTCATCCCTTCGGTCATCTGAGTACCTCCGCGGACCGGTGTCATAGCGGAGTTGATTGTTAGTCTTGTTGGAAAAACGTCGTTGTTGGAGACGATTGGTCCACAAGGCTATTTGTTCCTGAATAGCTGCTTCTTCCTCATCAATTACCTCACGTGGAGGAGAAGCATACCTGTACTGTGATGAAGATGAACCTTGTTGAAAGGATGGAGTGGAAATATTCGTGTTGGTGATCAAGGCTGGGGAATCGTTGGGCTTGATGCCAGTGTTAGCAGATAGCAGTAAGGATGCGAGTTGATATTCCATCTGTTTCTGGTGATCCACATCCCCTTGATACTTTTTCAGTTCTTTGAACACGACATTGATCGATACCTCAGGAATATTCAGAACCCGTGGTGTGGCCCGGCAAGCAATCTGCCACTCGGGGGCTAAGGCTGAAAAGAACTGGATGTTGATGTCATCCTTGTCATTTTTGATGTGCAGTTTGTTTAACTCATTCAGTACTGCACAGAACCTTGTAAACGTAGCCTGTAACGACTCCCCGTCTTTCGTACGGAATTCTGTAAACTTTGCCTTCGCTTCCTCTATTTTAGCACGATCATCGAGATCTGCCCCCAGCATTTGCACTTTGAGCTCGTCCCACATTTCTTTAGTAGACATTTTGCTGTCTACTCCGACCAAAATAATAGTGGGGAGGGCCTGATAGATGAGATACTCAGCCCTCTTATCGGCATGTTGTCTGTCACGCTCGGCGTCATTAGCTGGTTCTCGTTCAACCTTAGATGCGAGAACAGGGGGGTCAGCCTCGGGTTTGGCTGTGATTTCCCGATAGTAGATCACTAGGCCCTCAGAGATGGACTGAAGCATTAGGTTTCCAATCGGTTGCATTCCGACAAATTTGAGGAACATGGATTTCCATTGTTCATACTCGTCAGGATAGAGAACAGGTGGTCTGTTCTCGGATCCGAGTACGAGAGCTTCACGAGACATGATTAGGGTGCTGATTGAAGAAATAAGATCTTGAAGGTGGAAACTTGAAACGGATGGACTGGACGGTGAATGAATAGTACACTGGATGGTACTAATTCGGATGATGTGCTGAGTTCGGATGAAACCGAATTCGGAAGGGTACCAGTTCGGACAGGGGCCGAATTCGGATGGACCTCTGGTTCGGATGGAAAGCAATTAGGATGGGGCCGAATTCAGATGAAAAACAATTCGGACAAGGAACAAATTCAGTTAGACACGTGGTTCGGACAGGGACCTAATTCGGATTGGGTAAGCTGGATGAACCGAATTCGGATGAACCGGACTCGGATGAACAGTTGGGACTTCGGATGTGTGAAGGAACCGAATTCGGATGGTCCGAAATCGAGTGAACAGTGACTAAATCGGAGAAACATTTAGGGAATTGTCTAGAAAGGGGACCGAATTCGGATGGTCCGGATTCGGTTGGCCCGAAATGGAAAAAGTCCGAAGTGTGAATTTAAAATAAAACACAAGTTAAATGATGAAAATGGAAGTACCTGATCTGAACTTCGGATGGTCCGAAGTTCGGATGGGACCGAATTAGGTTCCGAAATAGGCACAGGATGGTCCGAAATACACCTAACTGTGATCCGAAGTGGACCGAAAGGAGGACCGAACTAGGGTCGAATATGGTCCGAAATTGGTCCGAAGATGGGTCCTAGATGGTCCGAAATGCTACAGTATAGGTCCGAAGTACAACAGGTTTTAACAAATATTCAAATAACAGAACAGTTCAGACTTTGATTTTAGCAGATTTAAGGCCTAAAAATGTTTCTAAATGATTGGGAAACTATTTTAAACACTTTTGATGTTTTAAAATATACCAAAAACACTTAAAAATCAGTAAAAAAATCAAGCAAAAACCCACTAAAACCCATATTTTTTAAACTTTTCAAAACAACCGATTATGGATGATTTTAATGGAAAGATTGAACCTAAGAGACTCTAAATCAGTAGAGGATAATAATGTGATGATTATATGACAATAATAACACAAAAACAACCAAAAACTGAAGATTAAAAGGATCTAACCGAATGGAATGATGAAGAACTCGATGAATATGAAGAAAACCCAGCAGAATCCGAAAGTTCCAAGTTGAAATCCACCTTTTTAGCTCTGATACCAATTGTTATAATGTATTACCTTTCTAAATCAACACTTTAGTGTTTCTTTATCAAAACACAAGAAGAATCAAGCTCAATAATCATGTAATGATGAAGAAGACAAAAGGAATGTTTGGGAGAATAATAGCAAAAGGCGGCTGCTGTATTTTCAATATTATCAACCGTGTCTCACATTAAAAAACCCTAGGAGCTATACATAGCCTCCTTTAATTATCTTTGGAGCATTGACATAAATGGCCCCTAGACTTTTACATAGAAATAAAACACAAAGGAAATAAAATACAAGACTAACATTAACACAATAATAATTACAAAATAACTCCACATGATCGAAATTAAATGTCTAACAAAAGAAGACTCGTAGTCAATCTAAGTCTTCCAAGAAACCCACTCACCAAGGAAAAGAAAATTTTTCAAAGTCTAAGTCTTCCAAACGTACGAACTCTCATTGTTTTGTTCCTACAGATCATGCAAGAAAGATTCCTAAAATAATTGATATTGCCATTTTTGTGTATATTTATCAAGCGATATCTATTTTGAATTACACTTTAATATCGCTTATCGTACTCTTTTTAAGCAAATTTTGGTATTTAGTTGGAATTCTCTTCTTTTGAGCAGGTTTTGTGAAAAGTACTCAATGTAGCTCATCTGGAAAAAGCTCGACGCGGATCCTGAAAGCGCGGCGCGGTAATTGCTGCAGAAACACAACCCCTGAAACTGTCACTCAAAAGCGCGGCGCGCTCATCCAAAAGCGCGGCGCGTAAACGCCTCCAGCAACTTGCAATTTTTAAATTAATTTCAATGGAGGTCCAATAGGAGAGCAGCCTTTTGAAAGCGCGGCGCGCCGCCACAAAAGCGTGGCGCGTAGATGACACTGTATATAATTTCAGAAACTCGTTTTTGAAAAGGAGATTTCGAACAAGGGGTGTTGCTGTGGCGATTTTTGGCGATAGAAGTTGTATTGATGCTCGATTTTTGAAGGGTTTTCATCCATTTCAACCATCCAACACCAATTTCATCAATAGGGGAGTAATTTCATCTTCATTTTGTCTTGATTTTGAGTTGTAATTCAATGTTCATGGCAAATTGTGTTGTAAAACTCTTCAATATGATGGAGTAGTAACTTTTTGATCATTTGGGTATGAAATACCTTAACATTTGATGATGGTTATGTAATACTTGGAATATTAATATGTTTAGTTGTTATTATGGATGAATATAGTGATTTGTTTGCAAAATATGTTTTGATTCATTTTGGATGTTGATTAACCTTTGATGTGAGTTAGGGTTTATTAATATCTATTCTAAGTGAAGTGATTTTTATTGCTTTGTTTAAATCCTTTAACTTGTGAGAGTAATGGAAAATGGATATAGAAATGTTTTGCTATAAATCATTATATTATTTGTGTAAGGATGTGAGTCTAATGCAAATTATGTTAACATTGTGAAGTGAAAACATCATCCATGATAATAACCAATATATGAGTACGAATGGATGTTCTTAACTTTCGTAAAATAATGATTGAGTGATCTTTCATTGTTTTATGAATGTATCTTTTGGTACCAAATGTTATTTGCATAATATTTTGATACTTGAATTCATATTCATATCTTAATTGGTATAAATTCTCAAGGGAGTGATCCTTTGATAGTTTTATATTAATTAAGGAGTTAAGCTATTTGATAGTCTTTGAGTGATCTTGGCTATTGAATAACTTAAGCAATAGCATATTTTTATTCCAAGGCATTATCATTAATTAATCATCCATGTGTTAGGGGAAATAATCCCTAGTGATCATCCTTTAATCTTCAAGTTTTAATCCTTCTCTCGTTGCTATTGTCACGGTGTGTGTAAACTCATTTGATAATCGAAATCTTAATGATAAATCTTACACATTTTCGGCTATCTAACTTTTAATCTACTTCTTATTGTTTTGCAAATCCAATTATCCCTGAGATCGACAACCCGGACTTACATAGCTATAATAGTATACGATAGGTAATACTTGCCTATTTGTCCGCTAGTTTAGTTAATTATTTCCGTTTTTATATTTAAAACAAAGGCGTGCTAGGGGCACATCAAGCTTTTTGGCGCCGCTGCCGGGGATAAACGGTATTTGTTATATAAGTTGTAGATTAATTGTTAGAGATCCTTTAGGTTATTCATTCCCTAAACTTATTTTATTGTTCACTTAGTTCATTTATTCAATTTTCCTTGTTCGGGTTTACACGAACCTCTCTTTGTTTTTGTTGATCGTGCATGAATAGGGACCCAAATTCGGAATTGGATGAAGTTTTATCCGATCCGGAGCGCCTCCCTCGAAAAAGAAACAAAAGCAAGAAAGGAAACGTGGAGACAAGTCAAGGAGAACCATCAACACCTGTTGTTCCACTGCCCATTAACGTTGAAAATCTTGAACATTCCAAGCCCAAGACCGAAGAAATATTTGTGGAAGAGATGGCAAACCAACCACCACCACCGGATAGACGTACTATGAGGGACCGGTCAAGGCCCACGAATGTTGGAACAACTTCACCAATAGTTAGACCGGAAGCTCGAGAGGCCAATTGTGAAATAAAGACTCAACATCTTCAATACTTGAGCCAAATGTGCCCTTTTGAGGGATTTGACTACCCGATCGATCCCACCTCTTCCCAATATCAATATGAGAATGTATATCAATCTTCATACCTATCCTCCACTCACCACTACCAAAGTCAAGACACCCAATATCCTTACCAAACTCCATCACAACATCAACCCGAGATAGAATCAAGCTTGGAGGATCTGTTTCATCAGTGCCAGATGAGCCTCCGTTACCAACAAAGCATTTCAGAAATCCTTGACAACCTCATTAGACAAAGAAGTCAAATGAATGAATTACATATGGAAGAGCCACCAGAAAGTAGTTCAAGCAAAGTAGAGGAGAGCAAAGAAAACGAAGAACACATCCACATTTATGACGCCGATTTTAGTGATTCGGATGATGACATTGAGTGTGTCTATGATGAAACTTCGTTACATGCTCTTCCGGTCATCAAAACGTCGGAGACAATAATGGACAAGGTGCAAATCCCAACACCACAAAATATTGCACACGTCTCACCTTCGATTATCGATGATGAGGCTAAAGATGACTTCAATCCCAAAAGGGATTTGGAAGAGCTTGCTCGACTACTTGGTGTTGATATGTCTCCACCTATATTCAATGAGGGAGTTGACTCTGAATTATTTGATGAACTTTCATTTATATATGTTGATGTTGTGACACCATCGCCTGTCTATGAAAGTACTAATTTTTCGATGAATTTTTTTGAGTCACAGGTTGGTGATACTAGGAGTCTTGACTCACGACCGCCAAAGGAACTTCATAACCCTCCAGCACCGAAACGTAAACATTTATACTTTGATGGAGGCAGTAAGGGTAAGGAGTGCAAGGATAAATCATCTAAAATTATTTATTGCACTCAACTCAAAGGTATGCCTTTTACCCTTTTCATTCCTTTGAATGTTAAGCCAAGTGGGATAGGGTCAAGCTAGGGACCCTCTAAACAAGCGCTTCTTGGGAGGCAACCCAAGCGATTTAATTTATCTTGTCATTATTAGCTTAGATTAGCTTATATTTATGTGTAGTTAGGATATCTTTGGCAATCCCTTCCTCTAAGGATATTTTGCATTGCGCAGAGTCGTTGCACACTTCGCTCCAACTCTACACATGTGAAAATTTTTGGTTGGCTATCCTTTGAGCTCTTCTCTTCCACGCACTCAGGGAGTCTTTTTCCTTCTTTTCACTTACATGCTTGCACGATTATATTATCCATTTTGTTTCATTGAGGACAATGAAATACTTAAGTGTGGGAAGGAGGGTTACATAACCCTTACTAATAACACCTCTTGATTTTCAAAGTTTCTTTGTGAAAAAGGCAGTCATGCCAGAGTCTTTTATGAAAATCGATAGTAGTGCTAGTGTGCCTGGAAAGGATGTTTCTAGTAATCCTTTGAAATACTCTTTTTTCAATCTGTTTCAATTATGTCCAAAAAGCTTTCGGCGTGCTGAATCCTGAAACGACTAAGTTTGTACCTTATCCTGAAAAACGGAAACGCCGCAAATTTAAGAAAACAAAAGTGCATGCCTCATCACCGCCTGACAAATTGGAAAAACCATCGCCAAAGGCCAAGCCTATGGCATTTCCAAAGTCACCCAATCCAAAGGTTGTTCCATTACCTAAGGTTGTTTCAAAATCAGCTGGACCCATATACAAATGGGTGCCAAAAGGTTCTGATTACTCAGTTCAGGACCCGATCTTTAATGAAATGGCTTCTACTTACTTCCGAGTAGAATCCGTGCGTCAAAGCAATGACTTCTGCATCAAGACAGATTAGAACCCGTTCTTTCATGTTTAGATGGTTTCTAAACACCCAGTTTAGAACCCGTGGTTCTGCGACTTATCTGGAATTTGCTCTACTTTTTATATATGCTTATCAGTTTGAGTTTCATTCTTGAAATTCACTCAGAATATTTTATGTTACACTGATACTGTTCTTATTTGCAGGGGGAGTTTCAGATGCGCTTTGAAGATGACATCTTAACGAAAACTGTGTAAGCATTCTGAATACTCTAATGCACACTTTAAAAGGTTTTGTTAGAATAATCTGATTCTCTGATTGAATAAATTTCCATCAAGATTAATTGATCTAATCTTCGTGATGATCTTGATCTCATTCTTCTGGAGATTCTCTCAAATTTCTGATTTCACCCACATATTCTGATTCTCTCATACATCAAGTTTCTCCCATACAAGCTAATTCTTTCATGATAGTCTGATTTATTTTCAAATCTAATATCAGACTTTCTATTAAAGTTCTCTCATACAGTCTATCAAACTTCCCAAGATATTTCATTCAACTCTCATCCATCTTCTGGATTACCCCATGAGCTTAAATGATATATCCTTTAAAATACATGCTGACTCCGATGATGTCCAATATGTGTGATTAGGCATATATATCGTTCCTATGGTCTAAACCAGAGCCGGAAGACCTATCCAAGGAGCAAACCACTTTAGTTTGTGTGAGTATGGGTTCTTAGGTCAATTAGTTGAGGAGTGTTAGTTGCCACGGGGTACTAGCAGGGTCGAGCATAGATAAAATGCAAATGAGAGGGTTTATCGAAAGGAGATGGGGTGCATCATAAGCTAAAAGTGAGCTGGAGGGAGTACAGTTGAAAAATGACGAGAGCTGAGGGGTGAGAATGAATTAAAAGAAAAGATAAATCCTACCAATACCGTGTCAGTCTGCTAGGTTTGGAATTAGGTATTGAACAAGACGTCATGGACCCAGTGACGCATGCACCTAACCTCCCTAGCTACTCAGTTGTCTCTTAAAAGACTTTTGTTTCAATTCACACGGAGTTATATCACATACTCTACCGACATATCATTTCGATATTGTTGATATTGAAACAAGGAAGACATCCTCTCCGGTCTTCGACTTCAGTTGATGCACTTTGAGTCTAGCGCTTAATGTTATACACTTTTAGGACACATGGAGTCTACAGTCTGCGTGACTATAAACAGCTTGTCTACCGAGACGAAGCCGGAACAAATATGAGTGATTCTTTCATGATAAAGGATTTCACGATGATTATTTGGAAATCCTACCAGTGTTAATGTCACGCCAGCACTGAACTTAGGTCACATAGACTTAGTCTATTGTGCAAACAGAACTCCTATGTGGAACTGGAATGTTACTTACAAATGAATTTGTATATTCAGGTTGCAAAGCCATGATCTTCACTGTAATAACCTTTTGGTCCTGATTTTTGTAATGAGGGAGAGATTGTTGTTTCTGAAGGCGAGAGAAAATTTTATGATGTATCTGTTTATATTCTGTTATTGAGGCGGAGAGTTACTGATTGAGATTGTAACATGAGAGAGATAAGTACTTCTGTGTCTGTCATGTTCTTAAAGGTAATATTTTCTTTCTGAATCTGTAGTCATCTATTTCGATGAAGAAAGAAGATTTGAAGACACATTGAGGTTGTTCATTTGAAGGGTAGAGCTGAAGTGATTACATGATGATCATAATTCTCATGATCATCATGAGGGGGAGAATGTTCTAAAAAGAGTTGAAATGTTTTGAAAGACCTACTAAACGCAAAGGGAGAGCCACCGATCTGAAACATTTAAGGGGAGAGTCATCTGAAGAAGATCAATGATATACTTCAAAAGTTTAGAGATTAGAGTTACTTCAAAGATCAGAGTTTAGAGCCCAAGACTTCATAAGAATACAAGCGTTGATTACAAGAAGAGGGAGATTGTTAGAAATTTTATTTCTTGTAATTCAAGCTTGTGTAATTGCGCTTAATTGTAAATATTTAATATACACTAAAGGGGAGATTGTTAGCCCTAAAATAGTGTATAATTAAATATAATAAAAGTCTAGGTTCAATTTATAATTAGGAATAATTTACTTTGGGGGAATCTTAATTTCCAAGACTTTAAGGGGAGTGTTTGGACGAACTCCCAAAGTAAGCTTAGGTATAAATAATTTTTTTTCTATTAGCATTTTAGAAAGAAGCCAAGACAAAGGAGCCTCCATCTAGTGTATGTTTTTGAGTGTGTGAAAGTTCGTAGAGATTAAATGTCAAAATTCTCTCTTGTAATCTTCATATTCTTAATACAAATCGTTTGATTATTGTTTTTGATTGCAAAATATACTGGGAATCAAATTTGTCAAACCCAAACACACACACATACACACACACACACACACACACACACACACACACACACATATATATATATATATATATATATATATATATATATATATATATATATATATATATATATATATAGGGGTGGGTTCAATGGAGAACTTCTGTACGTCGAACAACCTTGAAGAACCATAATGCGTCGTCAGAAAATCGCAATGCATCACGTGGAAATCGGTGCATCAAGCGGGAATTGTGATGCATCACGTGGAAGTAATGATGCATCATTCGGGAATAGTGATGCATTTGTGGTGGTGCATTGTGGTTCTTCAAGATTTTTCGATACATCGAGGTTCTCCATTGAACCGACCTCTCTCTCTCTCTCTCTCTCTCTCTCTCTCTATATATATATATATATACACACATTCAGGTTCAACGGGGAATCTCGATGCATTAGGAAATCACGGAATAATGCGTAAAATGATACAAGAGTAATATTGAAAAATTAATTTCATTTATTTTTTTTAAAGTATAGGTAAAGTTAATTATATATTAAACTTAGATTACATTCTCTAAAATTAAGGTAGGTTGTTGATAGTTTTAGAAACAATTTAAAAATCATTATTGATTGGTTGGACTTCCAAAAACATGAATACCTATTAGGCACAAAAAGGCCTCAGTCAAACCTGTTCTGCATCTGAGGGGGAGATTTTCAATCAAACCTGTTGATGCATTTGAAGGTTGAATTTAAGGCCTGTAATATGCCTTATTGAAACCTGAAAATGATTTGCAATATCAGTCCAAAGCTGTTTACCCTGTTGCATGTGTTGCAACAAAGGCAGTTTGTCCAAGCTGTTCAGTCTGCTGAACAGGCTGGACATAAACTGTCTACGCTGCTCTACACTGGTGAGCAGCTTGGGCAGTTTTCAAGTGTTCTGTTCTTTGTGAACAGAACCTGTTCTTTGTGAACAGGCTAAACACTTTATGGAATATGTTTCCAAGTCCTCATGTATTGTTTTTGGCTAAAAGATCAGTTTACAAAGTCGAAGACAAAGTGGAAATCAGAACTGCTCAGCCTGCCCAAGCTGTTCTGTTACATGAAGACAAAAGGATATTTGAAAAAGGGTGACAGATCTTTTTCTTATATCAAAATAGGCCTTGACAAAGGAAGAAAGACGCAAAGTTGACATTCCTTACTTGGTTAAAGGCAATGCAACAGTAGACAAAGTGAAAAGACAAAAGTTCTGCCCACATGAAGACAACTCTACTTTTCAGAATGTGCAGAAAAGTTTATGTTGTCTTTTCAACAAGACTTCTACTTTTTCCTTTCGTCCAATGAAGAAGCTTCACTTAGATCCTCTGAGTGAGTATAAAAAGAAACTTCCAAGGCTGAAACCAAGAGTGAACGTGCATTCAAGTGTGTCTTTCATGCATGCAAGTCTGCTTGAATAAAACAGTGCTTGGTGCTTAAGCTGTTCTTGTTCAAGCTGTTCCTCTAAGTCTTGTAAACACAGTGAGTGATTCTTAGTCAGTGTATTCATTTTAACTAGTTTAAGTCTGTCTTAGACTAGTCAAACATACTGTTGTATCTGTCATCTTAGCTTGAACCTTTCCGCAATCAAGCTCGTTTGTAATTAACATTTGTTGATAATACATACAAACATTGAGAAAATTGTGTGTAGCTTTTAAATTGTTGTATTCACCCCCCCCCCTCTACAGCTTAAGGCTATATACTTGGGTAACCTTTAGGGACCTACAACTGGTATCAAAGCAGTTTAGAATGTGTGTCATTCTAGATCTCTCATTCTCCCAAAGTTTCCATGGACAACAGTGCTGCAAGTTCCTCATACTATGACAATGGCTCAATGGGCAAACCTCCAAAGTTCAATCATCAGAACTTTTCTGGTTGGAAGTGCAGAATGATGCTCTACTTAGAGAATCTGGATGTGCAACTACCAGAGATTGTAATGGAGGGTCCCTATGTGCCAACCTCTGTTACAACTATAAATCCTGTTGTTGAAGGAGCTGCTCCTGAAATCAGAACATTTGAGAAAGCAAAAGCTCAATGGTCTGATGAAGACAAAAGACTGGTGGCTCTTGATGCAAAGGCCAGAAATAACCTGGTCATTTCTCTGCCTGATGATGTGTTCAAACAGGTTGAGAAAATGAAGACTGCAAAGGAGATGTGGGATACTTTGTGTACCGTCTATGATGGACCCACAATCACACTTGACAACAGGATTAATAATCTTGTTAGACAGTATGAACTTTTCTTTGCAAAACCAAAGGAGACTCTCACTGAAACCTACACCAGGTTTACTGCTCTTGTTAATGATCTCAAAGCTGTTGGGATCACCAAGGACAGCCTGACTTTGGTAAACAAATTCTTAGACGTCCTGCCTGAAGAATGGAATTATTTCTCTACAATCTTAAGGAATTCAGGTACCATCAAAAGTATGGATCTTGTTAATCTGTATGGATCCTTACTGAATGATGAGCAGTCAAGGCAACAAAAGAGAAATGCCTTGGAAATATCTAAGAAAGGTGCAGACTTTGTGGCCAATGTGAGACAACTTGTAAATCAAGTGAGTGATGTGTTCACTCAACCTGATCAACAGGCTGATGATAAAGAGAAAATGTCTGATGAGGAAGACAATGCAGATATTGCTGAACTGGATGATGAGCAAATGATAGCCATGCTTGTCAAAAGGTTCAACAAGAAAAGGTTTGGAAAAAACATGCTGCAGGGAAGCTCAAATGCTGTTAAAAAGAAGGCATTTGATAAGACCAAAGTTGAGTGCTTTAAATGTGGCAAACCTGGTCATATAGCTGCTGATTGTGTGTCAAAATCTATTGGCCAGTCATCCAAACCACACAAGACAAACAGGGATGATGGCTATAGGGTTAAGTACCTTATGGCTGTGGCTAAGCTGAGGAAGTTGGAAAACTCAGTGGTTTCCAACCGGCAAAAGGGACTCATGGCAGAGACTTGTGACTGGGAGGAGTCTGATTCATCATCTGATGAAGAAGACAATCACTGTCTGATGGCCAACACTGATGTCCCATCAACAAGCAACTTCAAACAAGATCTAGCTGAAGCTGAAGCTTTTAGCAGCTTGGAGAACTGGAACCCTACAATGATGTATAAGGTGCAAAATTTTATGGATTACAGTTCTGAGGAAAAAGTTAAAATGTTTGAACATATGCTTGTCGATCTGAAAGCTGCTGTTGAGAAGCATACTGTCTTATTATCTGAAATCTCTAAGCTTAAAACTGATCTTGAAACAAAATCCAGTAAACTGGACAGTTTCCATAAGTTGGAAACTGAGCCTGATGAATTAAAACACATCAATTCCATTTTACTGGAAGAGAAAAGAGAAACAGATATAAAACATGCTAAGCTTCAAAAGATAGTTGACTCTTGGTGCCAATCTGCACAAAAAGTCAGCCACTGCATAAGTCAGCAGATTCCTGCACAAATCCAAGCCTATCTTGGAGGGGATCTTGACACAGCACCTTCCATTGTTGAGGTTAATAATTTAAAAGAAGACTTGTCCACTCTTGGTGAGCTTCCAAACACTTTTATTCAAAAAGTGAATGGTAAATTAATCTCAACAAACAGGTTTGTCAGGCCTCAAAACATTGACAGCTCGTGTGAACCTAGCTCAAAAGCTGCTGATGAAATAAGTTTTCCGTCAAATAAGCTTGCTAAGTGCTCTGCTGATTCAAATAAGCAAAAGAAAGGAAAGCATGTTCAAGCTGCAGTTGTGGACACCAAACCTGTTGATAAAACAGACTCTGGGTCTAAAGCTGATATAAAGAGGCATACTAATCCTTTTAATGCTGAACATTTTGAAAATAAGTTTTCAAAAGGTAAGCAGTCTGCCTTCAACAAGAATAAGTCTCATGTTGAAGGCAAACCTGCTGTGATTTCAAATAAGTTTTCTGATCATAGTGGTAAGCTGGTTTTAAATAAGAATAAGTCTTTCAAAACCAGAAATAATGATTATGTTGATAGGCAACATCAATCACATCTCAGGAAGGACAAAGGCAAAGCCATTGCTCAGCCTGAGAGATCTGGGAATAAGTTTCCTAAACATGTGGAAATTCAAAAGCCAATTAAGCTTCCTATCTTTGACATCTGTCCTCCTAAAAACAGGAAAGAAGAGACAGGCAAAGCTGCTGCTATTGAACTTTCCACTCAAGCTGTTGATTCATCAAATAGTAATAAGTTTGCTAAATCTACTGGTAAAATCAACAGGAATAACTAAGAATGTGTTTCTGAAAGGTCTTCTTCTAAAAATGCTAAAAGGAGAAAATGTTATAAATGTGGAATGAAGACACATCTGGCCAAAGAATGTCCTGAAACTGAGGACATGAGGCCTGCTGACTCTGATGGTTCCCTCACAGCTAACATAAACAGTGTTGGAAACATCTTAGTAAATGAAAGTGGTATCCAAACTGATACCATTCAAATAGGGAATATTAGTGTTGATATCACAAGTCCATCAACAAATGTTGATGAAGTAGGAGAACTCATCTCTGTGATGAGTTCCCCTAAAAATTACTAATATTCTTCTGTTCACTCTGCAGGAAAAACAACCATCCCAGGTTTGGTACTTGGACAGTGGCTGCTCAGGGCACATGACAGGTTGTAAGGACCTGCTGAGTGATCTCAGGCCTGAAAAATGGCCAAAAGTCACATTTGGTGACAATGTACAGGGATCCACTGAGGGATATGGAACTCTTAAAGCTGGTGCTGCAGTGTTCAAAAGAGTAGCCTATGTGGTTGGGCTGAAACATAACCTTTTTAGCATAAGTCAACTGTGTGATGCTGGCTACAAGGTTAACTTTGATGAGCACTTGGGTTACATATTGGATCCCCAAGGCAAAGTTGTGCTATGTGCTCAACGAAAGAAAGGTGTATATGTTGTGGACATGCAATCAGCTTATCCCACAACTGAAACCTGTTTTCTCACAAGAACAAATGCAGACCTAAACTGGTTATGGCACAAAAGGCTGTCACACCTGAACTTTAAGAACATCAACAAACTCTGTAAGAAAGAGTTGGTGACAGGTTTGCCTTTTATGACTTTTGTTAAGGATAAACTCTGCACAGCTTGTGAGAAAGGCAAGCAGAGGAAATCATCCTTTAAATCCAAACATAACTTTTCTATTGATATTCCTCTCTTCTTAATCCATATGGAATTGTTTGGATCTGTAAATGTCCCAAGTCTAGGAGGAAGAAGATACACTCTAGTAATGGTTGATGAGTTCTCCAGGTACACATGTTATCTTCTTGAAGAGCAAAGGAGAGGCTGCTAGAGAAATTATTGGATTTGTGAAATAGATGGAAATGTTGAACTCTGCCCAAGTGAAGCAGCTTAGAAGTGATCATGGTACTGAATTCAGAAACAGTACTCTTGAAGACTTCTGTGAAGAGAAAGGAATCATTCAAAACTTTTCAGCTGTAAGAACTCCACAACAAAATGGAGTTGCTGAAAGGGGAAACAGAACTCTCATTGAAGCTGCTAGAACCATGCTGTGTGCATCTGGTTTACCTTCATCATTCTGGGATGAAGCTGTTAACACTGCTGGCTTCACCCAAAACAAATCCTTAGTGGTAAAAAGGTTCAACAAGACTCCCTATGAGCTGCTCAAAGGAAGGAAGCCAAATGTCAGTTACTTCCATGTGTTTGGTTGTCCCTGCTTCATTCTGAATCAAAGGGACCAACTGGCAAAGTTTGAACCAAAAGCTGATGAAGGTGTGTTTATTGGCTACTCTGCTATCTCCAAAGCCTACAGAGTGTACAACAACAAAAGAAAGGTGATAGATGAATCTATCAATGTCACCTTTGAAGAGTCCAAGAATGCTTCCACCAAAGCTGTTCCTGAATCAGTTTCAGGAGAATTAAACTTTGATCATCTCATGCATTCAAACAGTGAAGATGACTCAAAAGCTTCCACTACACAAAGTGTGGAACCTGTTAATCATGATGGGCATGATGATGATTATGTTAATACACCCTGTGTGAATAAGTGTACTGACCTAATTACAACTGCATGTCCTGAACCTATCAATGCTGATTTTCCTGGTTCCTCTACTGATATGTTCAACAGTGGTCAGTCATGTTCAACAAGTGGACAGGCTCAAGACAACAGTGTGTCTGAAAATCTTGAGAGTTGTTCAACAGGACCTGCTGAAGCTGCTGATAACTCAGGAGAATCCTCATTGAAGAATGATCCTAAGTGGATCAGATGTCACCCCAATGATCAAATAATTGGTGACATCAACAAAGGGGTACAAACAAGGTGGGACAGATTAGGGAACTTCTGTATGTTCTCTAGTTTTGTTTCACTAATGGAGCCAAAGAAAGTGGATGAAGCACTAAAAGATGCCAATTGGATCACTGCCATGCAAGAAGAACTCAATCAGTATGAGAGAAACAAGGTATGGAAGCTGGTCCCTGCTCCTAAAGGTAAAACTATAATTGGCACTAAATGCGTTTTCAGGAATAAAATGGATGAGCAAGGTCATGTCATTAGAAATAAGGGAAGACTGGTTGCTCAGGGTTATAGACAGGAGGAAGGAATTGACTATGATGAGACATTTTCTCCTGTGGCCAGGCTAGAAGCAATTCGTTTGTATCTAGCCTATGATGCTCATAAGAGCATTAAGGTATTTCAAATGGATGTGAAGAGTGCATTTTTGAATGGGAAGCTGCAAGAAGAAGCTTATGTCAAGCAGCCTCCAGGTTTTGAAAATGAACAACATCCAGGTTTTGTCTATAAGTTGGACAAAGCACTCTATGGTCTCAAACAAGCCCCTAGAGTCTGGTATGACACTCTTACTGAATTCCTTATGAGCAATGGGTATTCCAGAGCTAAAGTGGATACCACACTGTTCATAAAGAAGGTGAAATCTGATATTATGCTTGTTCAAATTTATGTGGATGATATAATATTTGGTTCTACCAATGAGCAGTTATGCAAGAATTTTTCATTACTCATGAAATCCAAATATGAAATGAGTATGATGGGAGAACTTACTTTCTTTTTAGGATTACAGGTTAAACAAACCTCAACTGGAATTTTTATAAATCAAAGAAAGTATACTTTAGATCTCTTGAAAAAGTTTAAATTTGATCAAAGTTCTCCTATTAAAACCCCAATGGCAACCAATGTAAAATTGGATGCTGATGCCAGTGGCAAAGCTGTTTCAGTAACAGCTTACAGAGGTATGATTGGGAGCTTGATATACTTAACTGCTAGTAGACCTGATATTATGTTTGCCACCTGTTTGTGTGCTAGGTTCCAAGCTGATCCAAAGGAATCTCATCTAGCTGCTGTAAAAAGAATCTTCATATACCTGAAGGGTACACCAGGTTTGGGTCTTTGGTATCCCAAAGACTCAAGCCTTGAACTAACAGGCTATTCAGATTTTGATTTTGCAGGCTGCAGGCTAGATAGAAAAAGCACAACAGGTTGGTGTCAACTCCTTGGTGGTAAGTTGATAAGTTAGTGTAGCAAGAAGCAAAACTCAGTGTCAACTTCTACTGCTGAAGCTGAGTACATTGCTGCTGGAAGCTGCTGTGGGCAGATTCTGTGGATGCAACATCAGCTTGAAGACTATGGGCTTGTGTATAGGAAAATTCCTATTCTGTGTGATAACACAAGTGCCATAGCCATTTCCAACAATCCAGTATTTCATTCAAGAACAAAGCATATTGAAGTCAGACATCACTTCATCAGGGATCACATTCAGAAAGGTAACGTGGAGTTAAGTTTTATTTCCACAAATGAACAGCTTGCAGACATTTTCACCAAACCTCTTGATGAAACCAGGTTTAATTACCTTGTCAGCAAGCTGGGCATGTTAAACAAAAGTGACTAAGTGTCCTCAAAAGTCTAAGACTCTGTATGTATCACACTGCTCAAGTTTCTCAGAACAGCTTAGACAGAACAGGCTATGCATGTTCTGTACTTAGCCATTTTTCTGAAATCCTTGAACAGCTTGAACGTATAACAGGCTGAACAATACTATTTTACTCGTCCAGCCTGCTCTGATGGTTCATTCTTCACTCTGCTCATTCCTTCACACTGATTTACAAGACATTGTCTTGTAACCTGATTAGCTATTGGACACAACCTGTTCCTACATGACTGAACAGGTTGAGGGAACAGCTTGAAGAATGAACAGCTTGTGATGACCCTGTTCATCACAGGTTTGACCAACAGCTTAGACCAACAGTTTTTAATTACCTTTCTTCACAATTAAGTTACTTAATTTCTGTTTTTATTTAACTTAATTACTGCGGATAATGTGGGTTACGCGTGTTAGTGATTAAAAAGGGCTCAAGTGGTCTGACAAAGGGTCTGACATGGACAACCGTTTCGTTTTCCGTTAGCGACCTTTTCAAATCAACGGCCCAAATGTTTCTCTCTCATACTCTCTCACATTAAAATCCTATAAATACCTCATACTGTTTCATCTTCGTCTTCCTCACTACTATCATAAACCTCCTAGGAAACCTAAAAATCGACTAAGTGTCTTGTGCTTCTGCTACTCTCCCTACTTTCAAAATGGCTCACAGAAACAACCCTTTTCTACCAGTATTTGTTGGTGATGATGTGCAGAAACATTTATCAGTCACCACAATGCTAACCATCAAACCCACTAACTACATTGCCAACCTCACAATCCCCAAAAACTATGTGGGGAAAGGTTATGACCAAATGGTGGAGTTTTTGACAGTTCATCCGTTGAACTACGCCATGACTGCTACTCCTGGTGTCTTGTACCAGGAGATGGTGTACGAGTTTTGGTACACTTGTGCCTACAACCCCAACACCAAAGTCATAAAGGGGACTATTCTCAATGGGACTCAGACCATTGAGATCACTACTGCTCTTCTCAGGGAGGTCCTTCATCTGCCGATTGCTGATTCATATGACATGCCTCAACCTGAGAATGAACAAATGTGAAATTTGTTACGCTTCTGTGGTGTAGCAGAACCCAAAATCGGAGCTACGCTGTTCAGGAAGGATCTGTCTCCTACCTACAGCTTCGTGTTTGCCTCTGTGGTAATGTGCTTCAGCAGCAAAGTTGGTTCCTTTGACCAACTGAGCCGTGATGAAGTTCCTTTAGTTCTGCAGCTTGTGGATGGAACTACGATAGACATGGCTAAGTGGATTTTCGTAAATTTAAGGAATCTGGTGCAGCAGGAGACAAGACCGGCTGCTGTTCGATATCCCAGATTTCTGAGTCTCCATTTCAAGCACATTTGTGGTGAGCACTTATACAACTCTCAGCCTTTACTTCATACTGCTGCATTCCCTGTAATAGGGAATAGAGTTTTCTACACCCCTACTCTCCAAAATGAGCCTCCTCTGTCAACACCAATGAGGAGGTTGTTAGGATTGGTGGAAGGACCCTCTGATGTGAGGGCGGATCCAGAAGCTGCTCCTAGAAGAAAATCCAAAGCAAGGGCCAAGCTTGTTAAAAGGTCCTTGGACATCACTGACGCTGGGCCTGTCCAAAAGAAGGCCTAAACAGGTCAGTCTGAGTCTGCCCTCTTAGCCTCTGTGGCTGAGGGGGAGTAGGCTCCTCACCTTAGTTCATCTGTTGAACCTGAAGCCTTAGTGGATGGTGCCTCTGTGGCACCTGAGACCAGGGAACAGGCCAACCCACCTGTTTCTGACCCAGTCTCTAAACCTATCCAGTCTGAACCTCTCATCACCTCTCCTCAATCCCCCACTTCATCTCACATTCTATACCAACGCAAAAAGAAACCAACAGCCCAAACTAGCCCCTCTGTTCCTTCTCAACAGGGTTGAGTTGCAAAAGAAGCAACCCCTGCTGCCTCTCCTATTTTGGGAGAAGGTTCAGCACAATTGGAGCCTGCTTCACTCCAACCTGAGTCCACCCAGAGTCAGCCTAGACCCTCTGTTTCTCCCAACAGGAGCCAGTTGTACAAACGGAGATAGCCACCTCAACTATTCCAGCGTCTCAACAGGCTGAGAATATTGAAACACAGGAGTCCTCTCCACTCCATACTGTGTCCACACTGTCCCCACCTCAAACTTCTTTACACCCTGAGTCTGCACGAGGTGTCTACCCTGCTGGTATAAACCAATCAGCAGATCAGCCTCAATCTTCTGTTCCCTATGATACAGCTGTTCAACACCAAACAGTTGCTGAGGGACCAACAACCCAGGCTGATGAACCTCAGGGAACATACCATCCCTTAGGTGAGGCTACTCCCATGCAAACTTCATCAGTAGGTTTCACCACTGCTGATGTTGAAATGCATATCCCATCTCCCAATGATGAGGTGCTTTTACACCAAGGCACTGTAGAGGGAACACCCACTGGCCTTAATTAAGGTGCTGCAAAACAAGCAGCATCTGAAAGGCCCCCAACATCAACCCCTTCTCCTGATGATGCAGCTACAGCCACTGCTGAGGGACACTTTGACCCCTCCAAGGTGGGCCACATTACTTTTGCCCAGGCTATGGAGCTTCTCTCAAATGTCCCTCTTCCCTCTCCATCACATCCTCATACACCAGCCTCATCATCTTCCTCTCCATCAACCCAATCTAAACAGTCCACCCATACACCTCCATCTCCTAAAGACCTGCCTTTGAAGGATCAGCTTCCCTGCTGACCAACAAAGTTGGTTCCTTAGAAACCTCTATGTCCTCTCTCCCCTCTCTTATTTCAGACTCTGTGTCTGAACAACTAAAGGGATTCTTTGATCTGTTCAAAGATTCCTTCCCAGCCACTCCACAACCTGATAACTCTCCACAGCTGCAAAATGTCTCCACATCTCTCTCCTCCATTCTTTCACTACAACAGGACTCTGTGTCCTCTATGACAGCTATTTCTCAACAGCTGTCATCTCTCCTAACTTCTTGCAATTCTACTCTTCCTGCCACTCTGGCCAGCTTGAACACACTCATTGGCTCCCTATCCAATTCTGTGTCATCAAACCTTGCTGATGTGCAAGATTCTCTTGAACTCCATCTTGCACAGCTTCAAAGTTTTCTGTTCACAGCTTCTGATAGGGAAAACATTGTCAAGCTGACCTCCCTTGCTGATACCCAATCCTCTTCTCTTCAAACCTGTCTTTCCCAGCTTGTAGAGGTGAAGGACAACTTGGCATTCTTAGTGAATAGCCTCGTTGGCCCCAGGCCTGCTGCCAAAACTGCTGGCAAGCCTGATGACTTTGTGTCTTCAGGCAGACCAGGTGTTGAAGGTGCTGGTACATCTCCTTCAAAGGAGGAGAAGTCATCTGCCTCGAAGACTAAGTCTAAGGGGGAGAAAACTTCTTCTCCTAAGGAGAAATCAGTACTTGCAATACTCACTGGTCAACTAGCAGGAGCATCTGCAACAGGTACAATGGAGGGTGCCTCCCATGCTGCTCAGCCTACTCAGGCTGAATCTCCAATCCCTGCTCAGTCTAAGGGGGAGGAATTTATTCCTGAGGGCAGGCCAAGCAGCAGAAGGAGGCATCTGATTCTAGAGGAAGAAGAAGAAGAGGAGGAGGAAAGTCTTGAAGTTGCTGTCACTACAGCAGCTAAAGGAAAAGAAAAAGCAGCAACTGATCCCCAACAATAGAATGAAGCAGAGATTAAATTTCACAAAGCCAGGGTCAAAGAAATGGGTCTTCCTATGCACAAATACTTTGAGTTTAGAGAAGAACAGCTTCAAGCCCTGCAAGCTCTAAGGAAAGAAGAAGAATCTGCCAAAGCTGCTAAATATTTTGCACTTCAAGAGGCAAAGAAAGTTAAAATGTCCTCTCTGGTTGTGCAAAAGAAAATATTGGAAGCTGCTAAGGGATCAGCGGAAGAGAAGGAAGCAGAAAAAGAAAAGGGTGCTCTGGTATCAGTGATCAAAACTTCAGTGCCTTCTGCAAGAGCTCAGTTCCACTTTGACAATCTGGCAAGAAGAAAATTTCAGGATGTTGCTGATAGATGCTTGCCAAGGAAGCAATTGTCAAAGCTGTGCCCATATCAAGAAAAGGCAGTCAGTGGAAGTTGAAAATAACCAGAATGGGTGCAACAGGCCCAGAACTAGAAACATACGACTACACTGATGTTGCACAGATGGGGTACAGAGAATGGATTGAGCTGGCAGTTGCTCTGAGTGAGTCTAAGTCAGAAACTGCTAAGACTGTCAGAGCATATGTCAAGAAGCTGATGGAGAGAGTGAATAATCTTGGCCTGATCTCCAAAGAAGTTTGTGAAGGTGTCTATGTGACACAACCAAAAATAAAGGCCAGGAGGACAAGGAAGGACACTGAGATGGAACAACTCCTCATCTTGATAGAACAAGGTGACTATGTTATTGAGATGAAAGGAGTTGATCACAGCCTGCCTAGTGGAATAGAATTTGAAGATGGCAAGATCATTGAAGAGCCTGAGCTGGGGGCGTTCTTTGTGGATCCCCTAACTCAGAAGAAATGATTTCAGAGAGCATCAGATCTATACAAGGTGGATCTGAGACCGCTTGTAGCCTTCAGACTTGCAGTTTCATTCAGGCAGTCAAGCAGGTGGAGAGCAGCTATCTGGGATCAGCTCAGAGGCTGTTATGAGAGAGGTGAACTTGAAGATCCCAAGTTTATGATCATCAGGAGTGAAATTGAAGAACTTGAGGATACTAGAGAGGAACTTGAGAAGATGTTTGAAGGTCCCCCTCCATTGTAGTGAACTCCATCTACCATCTGGGTAGGTGAAGAATGGAAGCTGTCCATCAGTTGGACAGGCTTACCATTATCTGCTCCCAACAAAAACAGTCCAAAATCTGATGTACATTAATTGTACTTTATTTACATAAGTTGTAATTTTCTCTTTTGCACTAGTTGTAATATACATCAGTACATCAGTTGTACTTTTGTAAGAACTAGGGGTGAGCAATGGGTACCATTTCCCGAACCCGAACCGGTACCGAACCGGTACCGACCGGTACCGAATTAATTTATTCGGTTCGGTATTCGGTTTTTAAATTTGCTAAAATTCGGTATTCGGTACTTTCGGTTCGGTATTCGATTCTTAAATTAGCTAAAATTCGGTATTCGGTACCGAACCGGCACCATATAAAATTATACGGTTCGATATTCGGTTCTTCCAAAACTAATAATTCGGTTTCGGTATTTTCGGGATCGGTACCGGTTCGGTTCGGTATGGTACCGAGCTCACTCCTAGTAAGAACATGTGTTGTTCTATGTAATCAAAAATCAGTGTATATATAAACTAATCTTTTACTTTATGTTGATGTTGTAATTTTATTTCAGCAAATGTACTGTAAAAATATACAGTGATTTTTGATAAAATCAGCTTAGACTGGTTATTGCAAATAGAGGGAGATTGTTAGGCACAAAAAGACATCAGTCAAACCTGTTCTGCATCTGAGGGGGAGATTTTCAATCAAACCTGTTGATGCATTTGAAGGTTGAATTTAAGGCCTGTAATATGCCTTATTGAAACCTGAAAATGATTTGCAATATCAGTCCAAAGCTGTTTACCCTGTTGCATGTGTTGAAACAAAGGCAGTTTGTCCAAGCTGTTCAGTCTGCTGAACATGCTGGACATAAACTGTCTACGCTGCTCTACACTGGTGAGCAGCTTAGGCAGTTTTCAAGTGTTCTGTTCTTTGTGAACAGAACTTGTTCTTTGTGAACAGGCTAAACACTTTATGGAATATGTTTCCAAGTCCTCATGTATGGTTTTTGACTAAAAGATCAGTTTACAAAGTCGAAGATAAAGTGGAAATCAGAACTGCTCAGCCTGCCCAAGCTTTTCTGTTACATGAAGACAAAAGGATATTTGAAAAAGGGTGACAGACCTTTTTCTTATATCAAAATAGGCCTTGACAAAGGAAGAAAGACGCAAAGTTGACATTCCTTATTTGGTTAAAGGCAATGCAACAGTAGACAAAGTGAAAAGATAAAAGTTCTGCCCACATGAAGACAAGTCTGCTTTTCTGAATGTGCAGAAAAGTTTATGTTGTCTTTTCAACAAGACTTCTACTTTTTTCCTTTCGTCCAATGAAGAAGCTTCACTTAGACCCTCTGAGTGAGTATAAAAAGAAACTTCCAAGGATTGAAAGATCAAGCCAAAAAGCTAAGTGTTGAAACCAAGAGTGAACGTGCATTCAAGTGTGTCTTTCATGCATGCAAGTTTGCTTGAATAAAACAGTGTTTGGTGCTTAAGTTGTTCTTGTTCAAGCTGTTCCTCTGAGTCTTGTAAACACAGTGAGTGATTCTTAGTGAGTGTATTCATTGTAACTAGTTTAAGTCTGTCTTAGACTAGTCAAACATACTGTTGTATCTGTCATCTCAGCTTGAACCTTTCCGCATTCAAGCTCGTTTGTAATTAACATTTGTTGATAATACATACAAACATTGAGAAAATTGTGTGTAGCTTTTAAATTGTTGTATTCACCCCCCCCCCCTCTACAGCTTAAGGCTATATACTTGGGTAACCTTTCGGGACCTACAAGACCCCTTGTTCTCTCACTTTTCCTCCCGTCACCTCCAATGCAACCAGCCTCCACCGGAAACCTCCATCGCAACTGTCGCCTCCTGTCACCTCTATTCTCGAGAACCTCCATCACAACCCCTCTCTACTAGAAATGTAAGGCTCACTCTCTTCTCCTATCGTTACCAGCCTCTTCCTTCTACAACCTCCATAGACGTCCTTCTTCCCTATGGTCCGCTTTTTTCTCTAAAAATGGTCGTCATAGTCAGTCCTTCTTTGGCCTCACCAACATCATTCTCCAACGTTTTTTTCTCTAAAAACTACATCGAAGACTAGATGAAGGAAAAGAAATCTCCATTGAAGCTAACAAAACACGAAGATGAATACGAATTATGAACGAATATGAACGCAAAAGAATGAACATGAAAGATGAACGAAGATGCATTGACATCTTCAAGATGAGTGAAGATGCATCAAAGTATATTATCAAAGATGAACGAAGTGTATTAACGAAGATGAATGATCATGCACATCACAATATTCGAAGATGAACAAAGATGCTCGAAGACGAACGAACATGAATAGCACCAAGGATGCATCGTGAAAATTCAGAAATGCATCGTGTTGAAAAAGAGATGAACCAACGACGATGCACATGATTTGATGAACAAATATGCATCCAATCTAAAGAAGAAGATGCATCATGTTTAATCATCCAATATGAAGAAGAAGATGAACATGATGATGCAACATATTGATTCATATGAATCCTATGAAGATGCATCGTGTTTTAAATGAATCCTATGAAGATGCATTATGTTTGACAACGACGATGATAATGACGATCAAGAAGATGGCCGAAAATTGTTGGTGACGTGAACAGTATGCATCATGATTTTGAACAGTTAATATTAGAGCTATCACGTATTGTTTAGATTTTGTAATATTGAATTTGTTTAAATTTTGTAATTTTGAAAGTGTATTAATTTAATTTATTTTAGCATTTATTATTTGATTATTGATTAAATATTCAAGCGATATAAAATTAAAATTTAATTGACTAGGCATATTATATTTCCAAAATACTCTTATGCATACCAAATAAGTGCGTCGTGTGATGCACATTTGATCATTTTATCTAAGGGTTATCGTTGGTTCTTTTTTAAGTTCTCGATACATATGGTTCCCCATAAAACCTAACCCTATATATATATATATATATATATATATATATATATATATATATATATATATATATATAGAGGGAGGTTCAATGGTAAACCAACATGCATCGGAAAACTTTGGAAAACCACCATGCACCACCACAAATGCATCACAATTCCCGCGTGATGCATCAAATTCCCCGCTTGATGCACCAAATTCCCGCGTGATGCATCGACTTTCTGCTTGATGCGTCACCTGATACAATGGCTATTAAGTGGTTCCCGGGTTTTCCGATGCATATAGGTTTTCCATTGAACCCACCCCTATATATATATATATATATATATATATATATATATATATATATATATATATATATATATATATATATATATATGTATATATATAATACTCGGTAATTCAGTTTAGTTTGGTTTGCTATCAGCTAGGCCAGAATTCAATCCAAAAACCAAATTTCATAATCAGTTTGATCTAAAACCAAACGAAAACCGAATTTTAAAATTGGTTTGGTTTTAAACGGATTCGATTTGATTTGGTTTTCGGTTTCCTTGATCCTGGACCAAAAACTGCCCACCCCATATTGAAGACTAATAGGGAGAGAATTGATAAGGAAGGAATTAGGGTCAGGCACTCTTGCTAAGAGAAGAAGTTGAGGGAATTATCACAAATACGTTGTAAGAGCATAAGGTAGGGGCTATGTAACACCTCGGACAATGAAACGGTTAAGGTCATTTTTGACCGTTAAACTTTCAAATTTGTCTCATTTAATCATTAAACTATTTTTTGTACACATTTAGCCATTAAACTTTAGTTTGTTCTATTTTGGGAAAATGATTAAATTAATGGCTAAATGTGTACAAAATATGATAGTTTAATGACTAAATGTGTACAAAATATAACAGTTTAGTGGTCAATATGATAGTTTAGTGGCCAAATGTGTACAATTTTCGATGGTTAAATATGGATAAAAATAGTTTAGTGGCTAAATGTGTACGTAAAAACAAGTTTAAGGGCTAAATGTGTAAAAAAATAGTTTAGTGGTTAAATGAGACAAATTCTTAAAGTTGGATGGTCATAAATGACCTTAACCGATAAAAGTAACAATTTTGTTACGAACGATCGAACTTTAATTATAATTTATAAGTAGGAGTATTATAGATGTAAGAAATAAATATTTTGGATTTCATATTATTATTCCTCGCTGCAAAAGGATTAAAATGGCTATAATGTCGCATGTTAGTATTTTTGGGCATCGGGTGAATACCCAATAATAATTTTTGAGCAAGAATCAAGTAAGACAACATAAACTAATAATAAATGTGTGTGTGTGGTGTTTGACCGCATGGAAGGGGGAGATTCATCTTTTCTCTTGGCCACCCTCTCTCTCTTGTGCGTTGAGCAACAAAAAAGAAAAACCATCTCCAAAGTCCAAATTTTGAGGTAACATTCTAAACCCCTTCTAAATTCACATGTTTATATATGTGTTATAAAAAAGTATGTAAGAGTTTTAAAGGTCCAAACCTTTATGAAAATGCTCAAAAACCCCAGGAAAAAAATGGATTCGAAGCTTTAACCATCAATGACGGTTGCAAGTTTACGACAAAACTTTAAATAAACTCTTGAGATCTATTTTGGGTTGATTTAGAAACTTTTGGTGAAAGTTTCATAAGTTTTGGTTATGAAATGAAGGAGATATGGTTATATAGTGTATGTGGGTTTTGTGAAAAACATGAAGATTTGTTAAATTAATGAAGTAAAATGACGTTTTAATGTGTTAAATTGTTGGAAATATGTTATACATAATATGTGAACATATGAAATGTTTGGAGTTAAATATGTTGAGATTTAGTGGAGTTAATGGAAGTAACCTAACCCTTAAAGATACAGACTCGTCGACATGCTTATAAAGTATGTCATGTTGTTAGTATTAACCTCAGCTTCAATAATATAAGTTTTGGATATATGTCATGCTTCTCAAACACGTCATGCTTGTGGATATGCTTGTCAAGCATGTCGTGCTGTTAGGATATAATCAGCTTCGATCATAAAAGTTCTGGACAGTCAGCATGCTTTTTAAGCACGCCATGCTTTCTGGTATGCTTGATCAAAACTTTGTTAAAACTGGATTTTTAGATGAGTGAAAACTAAATGATGGTCAAAGGAATTTTACATGAATATGATCAAGTTAGAGATTGAGTAAACACATGATCCTTTTTAAATGGCTAGAAAATTATTAATATAGTTTAAATGATTTTGTAAGAACCCAAAGGGGACTAAGTGATGATTGGAGTCTCGAATTAATTATAGATGAAGCCTAAGGGAATTTTCTATGACTAAAATAATGAATATATATAGTCTTGATGAATTGAGATAGTAATTATTGGGGGGGTCTTAATACGTCAATCAGGTAGTGACATGTGTGCGTAGTCAACATCACATGCAACTTTAGCATAACTATGCATCAACGGTATATGTGAGTAACCACTATAATTCCATAACTCATGATATGAAACAATTGTGGTATGTGATACTTGTAATATGTAATGATTATGATATGTCATGTTGGTTATAAGAAATGCTCATGAGAAATAACACTGATGATATGTGACACTAATGATATACAATACTAATGATTTGTGACACTTGATGATATTTAACACTTATGGCATTCTTACCTAGATGATATGCAACTATCACACTTGGACTGATATACAACTGAGTATGGAATTACTAAGAAATGCATCCCATCATATATATCATGAATATTATGTATTGGATTGAGATGGATTAGGGGATTTAGGTGTGGCGTCTGTATGGCATAGCGCTAGACCAGTACATGTGAGAAGGGTTGGAAGGGAGCGTGGCGTAGCGCCGGGCCTCGTCCGTGCTCTAAGACCACTTGTAAGACCACTTGACTTTTCCAGGCGGTGCGTGGTATTCCTTTATTTGAATCCTTTGCATACTTAATAATGAAATGATAATACTGTTACCCGAGTATGTATATATGTCTGCTATATTGATATTTTTATTTGAATATGCATATGTGTTTTACGTTGTTATCTTGGTTACTCCCTAGGTGATATGCTTACGCCGTGTGGGGGACATCTTTTTAGGAGATCTTATGGAAGCATCTTAGATTGTTATGATCACGACTCGCCATAGACCCGTATGGTACTTGAATGAAGTGGACATATGTAGGTCCCAAAAGGTTTCCCAAGTGTATAGCTCTAAGCTGTAGAGGGGGGTGAATACAGCTATTTAAAAACTTAACAATCTTTTCTCAATGTTTGTGTATATTATTAACAAGTGTTAATTACAAACAAGCTTGAATGCAGAAAGGTTCAAGCTGAGATGACAGATACAACAGTTGTTCAACTAATCTAAGACACACTCAGACTAGACACAATGACTACACTCACTTAGATGCACTCACTGTTTTTACAAGACTCAGATGGACAGCTTACACAAGAACAACTTAGACACACTCTACTATTTTATATAAGCAGACTTGCATGCATGGAATAACACACTTCAATGCACGTTTTGATTTCACACTCTTGATATCTCATAATCCTTAGAAGCTTCCTTTTATACTCGAAAGGAGAATCTCATTGAAGCTTCTTCATTGGACAGATGAGATAGTGGAAAGTCTTTCCAAAAAGACAAAACCCCTTTCTGCACGTTCTGATAAAGTATCTTTGTCTTCACATGGCAAAATCTTTGTCTTTTTGTTTTTGTCACTGTTGCATAAGGCTTTAACCAAAAGAGGAATGTCGACTTTGCATCTTTCTTCTTTTGCTAATGCCACTTTGATATAAGAAAAGGTCTGTCACCCTTTTCAGATATCCGTTTGTCGTCATGTAACAGAATAGCGTGGGCAGGCTGTGCAGTTCTGTTTTCCACTTTGTCTTCGACTTGTAAACTGATCTTGTAGTCAAAAAACAATACATGAGGACTTGGAAACGTATTCCAATAAAGTGTTTAATCTGTTCACAAAGAACAGAACACTTGTAAACTGTCCAAACTGCTCAACAGAATATAGCAGCGTAGACGAGTTTGTGTCCAGCCTGTTTAGCAGACAGAACAGCTTGGACAAACTTCCTTTGTTGCAACGAATGGAACATGGTAAACAGCTTTGAGCTGATATTGCAAATCACTTTTCAGGTTTCAAAGCATAAACAGGCCTTAAATTATACCTTCTAGTGCATCAACAGGTTTGATTAAAAATCTCCCCCTCAGATGTAGAGCAGGTTTGACTGAGGCCTTTTTGTGCCTAACAATCTCCCCCTATTTGCAATAATCAGTCTGAGCTGATTTAATCAATAATCACTATGTATTTTTACAGTACATTTGCTGAAATATAATTACAACATCAGGGTAAAGTAAAAGATCAGTTTATATACATACTGATTTTGATTACAGAAAACAACAAATGTTTTTACAAGAGTACAACTAATGTACTAATGTATATTACAACTGATGTAAATAAGAAAAGTTACAACATATGTAACAAAGTACAACTAATGTACAAGAGAGTTCAACAACTTGGACTGTTGATGTTGGGAGCAGATAATGGCAAGCCTGTCCAACAGATGGACAGCTTCCATTCTTCACCTACCCAGATGGTAGGTGGACTTCACTCCAATGGAGGTGGTCCTTCAAACATCTTTTCAAGTTCATCCCTTGTTTCCTCTAGATCTTGAATTTCAACTCTGAGGATCATAAACTTGGGATCTTGAAGTTCACCTCTCTCATAAAAGCCTCTGAGCTGGTCCCAGATGGCTGCTCTCCACCTGCTGGATTGCCTGAATGAAGTTGCAAGTCTGAAGGCTGCAAGTTGTCTCAGATCCACTTTGTATAGATCTGATGCTCTCTGAAAACACTTCTTCTGTGTTAAGGGATCTACAAAAATGACCCCAACTCAGGTTCTTCAATTATTTTAGGGTCAGTATCCTTTTTAGTCCTCCTGGTCTTTATCTTAGGGTAAGTCAAAGAGACACCCTCACTTAATTCTTTTGAGATCAGGCCAAGATCTTTCACTCTCTCCATCAGCTTCTTAACATATTCCCTGATAGTCTTAGCCGTTTCAGACTTAGACTGGCTCAGGGCAACTGCCAGCTCAACCCATTCCCTGTACCTCATCTGTGCAACATCAGTGTAGTCATAAGTTTCTAGTTCTGGGTCTGTTGCACCCATTCTGGTTATTTGCAATTTTCACTGTTTGCCTTTTCTTGATGTGGGGACAGCTTTGACAATTGCTTACTTGGCAAGCCTTCTATCAGCAACATCATGAAACTTTTTCCTTGCCAAGTTGTCAAAGTGGAACTGGGCTCTTGTAGAGAATGCTTGCTTTGGTGTGGTCACAGAGACCAGAGCACCCTTTTCCTGTACACTTTCCTTCTTACCAGCTGATTCTCTAGCAGCTTCCAGTAGTTTTCTCTGTACATCCAAAAAAGGCATTTTGGTTTTGCTTGCCTCTTTGAATGCAAGAGATATGGCAGCTTTGGCAGATTCTTCTTCTTTTCTGAGTATTTCCAGGGCTTTGAGCTGTTCATCTCTGAGCTCATAGTATTTTTCAAGGGGAACACCCATTTCTTTGGCCCTGGCTTTGTCAAATTTTAGCTCAGCTGCTTTCTGGTGGTCAGGATCAACCACTGCTTTTTCTTTTCCTTAAGCTATTGTAGTAGTAACAGCTTCAGGAATGTCTTCTTCTTCTTCTTCCTCCAGAATAAGGTGCCTCCTTCTGCTGCTTGGCCTGTCCTCATAAATGAATTCCTCCCCCTTAGACTGTGCAGGGTTTCGAGATTCAGCCTGAGTAGGCTGAGCAAATTCAGGTAGATGAGAAGCACCCTCAGCTGCACCAGTACCTGTTCCAGATGCACCTGCCGTTTGACCAGTAGGAGCTGATGTCTCCTTAGGAGAAGAAGTTTTCTCCCCCTTAGACTTAGTTTTAGAGGCAGACAACTTCTCCCCCTTTGAAGGAGATGGACCAGCACCTTCAACAACTGGTCTGCTTGAATAAGCAAATTCAGCAGGCTTTGGAGCAGTTTTGGCAGCAGACGTGGAACCAACCATGCTATGCACTAAGAAAGCCAGGTTATCCTTCACCTCTGCAATTTGGGAAAGACATGTTTGAAGAGAAGAGGATTGGGAATCAGCAAGAGAGGTCAGCTGAAGAATATTTTCTCTATCAGAAGCTGTGAATAGCAAACTTTGAAGCTGTGCAAGATGTAACTCAAGAGAGTCCTGCACATCAGCAATGTTTGCTGACACAGAATTTGATAGAGAAACGATGAGAGTGTTTAGGCTGGCCAAGGTGGTAGGAAGTGTAGTATTGCAAGTGGTGAGGAGAATGGACAGCTGTTGGGAGATGGCTGTCATAGAGGACACAGAGTCCTGTTGGTGTGAAAGAATTGAGAAGAGGGAAGTGGAGACACTTTGCAGCTGTGCAGTGAGTGCAAGCAGCTGAGAGGAGGTGTCAGTTTGAGGAGTGGATGGAAAGGAATTCTTGAACACATCGAAGAATCCCTTTAGCTGTTCAGACACAGAGTCTGAAATGAGAGAGGGTAGAGAAGACATGGAAGTTTCTAAAGAACCAACTTTGTTGGTCAACAGGGAAAGCTGATCCTTCAAAGGCAGGTCTTTAGGGAATGGAGGTGTATGGGTGGATTGTTTGGAGTGGGTAGATGGAGATGAAGAGGATGAGGCTGGTGTATGGGGATGTGAGTGAGAAGGAGAGGGTACTTTGGAAAGAAGCTCCATAGCCTAGGCAAATGTAATGTGGCCCAGCTTGGAGGGATCAATGGGTCCTTCAGCAGTGGCTGTAGCTGCATCATCAGGAGAGTGGTTAGAGGATGATAGCCTTTTAGACACTGCTTGTTTTGTAGCACCTTCATTAAGGCCAGTGGTGGTTCCCTCTGCAGTACCTTGGTTTAAAGGTACCTCATCATGGGGAGATGGGATTTGCATTTCAACATCAGCAGTGGTGAAACCTGCTGATGGAGTTCGCAATATGGAAGCAGCCTCACCAAAGGGATGTTCTATTCCCTGAGGGTCATCAGCTTGAGTGGTTGGTCCTTCAGCAGCTGTTTGGTGTAGAACAGTTGCATCATGAGGAACAGAGACTTAAGGCTGAGCTGCTGGTTGGTCTAAGCCAGCAGTGTGGCACCTCGTGCAGACTCAGGGTGTAGAGAAGTATGAGGTGGAGACAGTGTGGACTCAGTATATAGTGGATAGAACTCCTGTCTTTCAATATTCACAGCCTGTTGGGAGGCTGGAATAGTTGATGTGGCTGTCTTCATATGTACAACTGGCTGCTGTTGGGAGGAACCAGAGGGTCTAGGCTGACTTGGGGTTGACACAGGGTGGAGTGAAGCAGGCTCCAATTGTGCTGAACCTTCTCCCAAAATAGGAGAGGCAGCAGGGGTTGCTTCTTTTTCAACTGAACCCTGTTGAGAGGGAACAGATGGGCTAGTTTGGGCTGTTTTGGTTTTTGGTTTCTTTTTGGCAAGGGATTTTCTTTGGTAGGATTTGAGAGATGAGGTGGGTGATTGTGGAGAGGTGAGAGGTTCAGATTGGACAGGTTTGGAGGTTGGGGCAGAAACAGATGGGTTGGCCTGTTCCATAGTCTCAGGTGCCACAGATGCTGAGGGTGCAGACTTAGATTTAGCTGTTTTGGCCTTCTTGTGGTCAGGCCCAGCTTCAGTCTTTTCCAGGGTCCTTTTAATAAACTGTTGGTACATCCTGTGTGACGATAGCAGTCTAAGTGATCCTGCATTGTGATTTTAGCAAGTGTGTGTTATATATGTTTATATATGGTTGATATTTATTAGTGTTTGTATGTTTGAACTTGATGTAACGTATTACAAGAAGTTCAAACATTAAGTACAAAGATAAAATCAATCATAAGTAATAACATAAGTTTCAACACTTAGTTGTTTATGTAAAAGGCTAGATTCGAATCATACAAGGCTTGGCATTCGAATCTGTGATAGATTCGAATGTAGCCTAGATTCGAAGAGCCCAGATTCGAGAGTGTCTTTGTGGACAGACTCGAATGGGCCTTGGGCCAGATTCGAGATTGGCCCACATCAGACTCAAATCAGGGTCTATAATTAGGGATAGACTCGAGATATTATCAGACTTTTTGCAGAATTCGTGAGGAATTAAGCTTAAAGCGATCTCGAGTTTATCATCAGCTTTAGGTCTATTTCGGAGAGAATCAGTTCGTAGGATCGTTCGTCAGTCGTTCGTTCAGCCTCTGATAGTCTCCGTGTTTCGTAGTTGAGAGTTTATAGTCTAACCGTTAACGAGGATTCCGCACTCGTTAACGGATCCGCGTCTAGATAGATCTCGTAGTGGTAGACCTTACAAGTGGTATCAGAGCCTACAGAGTGTTCTTGGTGTTCTTCGTGTTCATCAAATACATTCTAGGTTTCTTGACGCTAGTTGGACGGTTTTTCTCTCAAAATCGAGTTTTTGAGCTTAGCAAATTCTTATTCGGAAAATACTTTCTGGTTTTTTATGTTTTTGATCGAAACCATTATTTTTCGTTAGAAAAATACTGGTTAATCTGAAAATCGTTAAAAAATCAAAGTATTCGCTGTTTTTTGAGTTTGCGGCGCTCGAATCTAATAGGGGTAATTAGGGTTATACTTAGTCTCGAGTCTAACCAAAATCTGCTCCTTTCGAGTCTGTTTCAGTGGGTTTCGAATCTGTTTCGAGTTTGTGCTACATTCGAATAGGGTCTCGAGTCTAGTTCGAGTCTAGTCTAGTTTCGATAAGGGTTTCGAATCTGCTGTTACTTCGAGTTTGCTGACCCTCGAATCTAAGGACCATCGAATCTAAGGACATTTCGAATCTGACATATTTCGAGTTTAATTGAATTAAAATACTTAATCGAATTTAATCCCAAATAAATTGGAATCTGACTACATTCGAATCTACCTAGATTCGAAAGAGTTAATTCACATTAGTTTCGAATTAAATTAATTAAGTTCAATTCAATTACTTTCGAGAAGATGTCAAATCTTCAGAAATTCAAAGAAATGGACCATGAGGTCGGGAAGGCAAACGCACCGCCTAAGCTGATGAAGGTCGAGGATTATTACTGGTGGAAGGACCGAGTTACTGATTTCGTACGTTTCAACGACATGCGCATGTGGGTGTGCATCGACGAAGGGTATATTCCACCGGTTTCAAAAGTTGAAGGCTGTCAGAAAGTCTTGTCGTACCAAATGATGAAGGAGGATGACAAGAAATTGTTTGAAGCCGAAAACAAAGCTTTCCCACTAATTCGAATGGCGTTGCCGCAGGATATTCTACACACATTTAGGACTTAGAGGACATCAAAAGAACTTTGGGAGTCGCTAGAGAAGAGGTGTGAGGGAAATCCTAGAGTTCATAGAAAGCGTACAGAGCTATTAAAACAACAGTTCGCAATCTTCAAGGCGTTAAAGGATGAACAACTGGATGACATCATCACCCGGTTCTATCATCTATTGACGGAACTTGAGAGCCACGGGATTGAGTTTACTGATACTGACAAGAACAACAAGCTTCTTGATGCCTTACCAGCCAAATGGGCTATGTACGTGGCAATGATCAAGCTGAATGAGGACAAGTATTACACTCAATCTCTGGATGATATAGTGGGAACATTGAGGGCATATCACTTCGAGCTACTGAAGGCCGAGACTGATTACGAACAAGTCCAGAATCCAGCGATGTATTTTGGAAAGACATCAAAACCTTCAGCGGCAGCCGAACCGAAGACTGCTACAGCGTTCTTCACGGGAGAGACCTCGTCACCAGCATAATCTGATGACACACTGAATCGCGCGTTCTTAGGGTTAGGAAGATCGGAAGAACCGCAACCTCAAGTACAACAGGCATCGACTTCTCAGAGCTATTCAAAGATGCCCATCAGCGCAAAGTCGGCGGAAGAACATCTGAATCTGCTTGCTTCTTTTGTGGCCGCATACGGAAATTGTGTTCAAGGGAAGATTAACGATCCGGCTCTTTGGGACGAAGACTACGATCAGGTCGACCCTGATGATCTTGAGGAAATGGATCTTAAATGGCAACTGGCCATGGTAACCCAGAGGGTTAAGAGATTCATAAAGAGAACTGGGAGGAATCTGCAGATGAATAACAAGGGGATAGGATTTGATAAGTCCAATGTAAAATGCTACAACTGCCAAGGACTGGGACACTTCGCTAGGGAGTGTCAGAGACCGAAAGTGGAGTCATACCAAGGGCAGAGTCAGCATCAGGGACAATTCCAAAATCAGTCCCAACAACGATACCTTCCAAGTTCCTCATCTGGACAAGCCAATCTAGCTGGTTTACTATCCAACGTCACTTCAGACCGACAGCTAGATGGTACGTATGATTGGAGTTCACATTCTGAGTCGAATGCTAGAGCCTTCATGGCTGAAGTCACAGAAATGGGGTGTGATGCGGACGAGCAGACCACAAGGGACAGCAGTCCGATGTGGGTAGAGAAGGCGAATGATCAGACAGTGCTGGAGTTTGCTGCTCAGATGGCCAACGTGGAATCTGACAACTCAAAGGTTAGTCTGACTTATTCTCTCTTTCGTGAATTATGTGCTTTATGTGTTAATTCTAACGATAGGTTAAATCTAGTCTTAGACTCTCATAAAACCATAACTGCTCAAAATGAAAATTTAAAAATTGAAAATGCTAGCCAAAATATTATCAAGCAAGATCTTAAAGAAAAGCTTAAGGCTGATGCTCAAGACGTAATAGTTCTAAAAGACAAACTCAGTGAGCAGTGTGTTAGGATAGAGCTAATGTATGAGCACGTAGAAGCCTTGACCAAAAGTCTTAAGGACAAGGACATAGAGCTAGCAGAAACAAAGGTTAAGGTAGCAGAGGCAAATAGCAAGTTGGAGAAGTTTAGGAATTCGAGCCTAAATCTAGGGAAAGTCTTAGATACCCAAAGACAGTCTAAGAAGCCCGTAGGTGTAGGTTTTCACGAAATACCTCCACCTTTCAATGCAAACTATGTGCCTCAGCCTCAGGAGAACACTGACAAATCAGTAGACTTAGAGGACCTACCTACACCGACACCAGAGCCTATAGTAGAAAATACACCTAAGGTGGCTGACTCAAACGTCAAGGTCAAGAAAGTCAAATTTGTGTCTTCCTCAAGTGAAACACCTGCAGGAAAACAGAAAATTTCTTGGGCTGATCAGGTCGATGAGCCAGACACCATAGATGTACCAAAGGAGATAGACACTAGTGAGACACCTAGATCTAAGGGAACACACAAAAAGTCCATAGATAAGATGTCTTGCTTCAGATGTCATGAGAAGGGGCATGTTGCTTCTCACTGTCCACTTAGGAAAGCAGATGTTACCCCTAAGACAGTGAACCCAACACCTGTTAAGCCCTCAACAGTGTGGCGAGCAACAGTAGTTCTCAACCTACCGAGAAACCTGTGCAGGCCGCACCCAAACAAGTTGTGAAAAACACACCGGTTAAGGTTGGACCAAAGGAAGTGATTAGGACAAATTCACCGAATCGTGTCAATAATAAATCTAGGTCAGCACCACAGCAAGTCTACAGGAGCACAACGCCTAGCAGGTCACATACTCCAGTTAGGTCTCATACTCCAGTTAGACATTATGCACCGGTAAGAGCTCAGGGATCACAGTCCGAAATGCCATATAATAGGAATTATTCTAGAGCTCCAATACAAATGCCTACTCCAAGGCAAAGAGTGAACTTAAATCACTCGGCACCACAACAGAACCCAGTTCAAAGGCCCAAGTCACCTGAAAGGCGAGATGGGTATTTGAAAGAGTTCACGTATGTGGACGAGAATGGTATTACCAAGTCAGTCATGGCTTGGGTTCCCCGTGATAACTAACCTCTTTTCTTTCATGTGCAGGAGATAACTACATGTCCAAACAACAAGTGGTTCGTCGACAGTGGTTGCTCCAGGCACATGACGGGGGAAAGAAGTCTACTCACAGACTTCAAGGGAGGTAATAGGGGATTCGTATCATTCGCTGGTAACAAGGGTGGAGATATCACGGGTACCGGAGTGGTCACTAATGGGACAATCAAGTTGGACCAAGTTTATCACGTTGATAAACTGGTTCACAATCTCATTAGTGTATCTCAAATCTGTGATAAGAAGAACTCGGTGTTATTTACTGACACTGAGGCGTTAGTGCTAAAGCCGGGATTCAAAATTCCTGAAGAATGGGTATTGATGCGGGCGCCAAGGAAGAACGACTTATATATGTTGGATATGAACAAGTCGGAGACTTCGATGGGGCCAATCTGTCTACTATCCAAAGCTTCAGAGACGGAATCGGTGTTGTGGCACAGACGCATGGCTCACCTGCACCTAAGAAAGATGAACTACATAACGAAGAATGGACTGGTGCAGGGTGTGCCTATGAAGAGCTTTCAGTTCGAGGACAAGTGTCTACCGTGCATGAAGGGCAAGCAACATAAGAAGACACACAAGTCCAAGAAGCAGAATTCCATAACCTCAACATTCGATTTGTTGCATATGGACCTTTTCGGCCCAATCAACAAAAGGAGTATCGGAGGTAGTTGGTATTGCTTAGTTATCACTGACGACTACTCACGTTTTTCTTGGGTTTTCTTTTTAGGTACGAAGGACGAGACGGCTACCAAGCTTATCGGGTTCTTAGACCAAGTGGAGAACTCCTACGGAACAAGGGTTAAAAATATTCGTAGTGATAATGGGACTGAATTCAAAAACACTGTAATTGGTGTATATTGCCTATCAAAGGGCATAGTGCATCAATTCCGTGCACCATATGAACCTCAACAGAATGGGGTGGCCGAACGTAAAAATAGAACATTGATTGAGGCTGCAAGGACTATGCTTTCGGATTCAAAGCTTCCTACCATGTTTTGGGGGGAGGCAGTGAATACCGCGTGCCATATTTTAAACCGAGTCCTTACAGTTAAATCTTTGAACAAAACATGCTATGAAATTTTGAATAAACGGCCACCTAACTTAACTGGATTCGAACCGTTTGGAGTACCATGCACTCTTTTAAGAACAAAACATCAACCGAAGTTTGGTGAAAAGGCTGACGAAGGATACTTCCTAGGTTATGTGCCAAACTCACCAAACAAACGGGTGTTTAACAAAACAAATGGTACTGTGGAGATTGTGTATAATATTGAAGTCACAAGTTATACACATGAACCCCAAACTGGTCCAGAGTGGATATTTGACTATGATAAGTTATTTGAGTCATTTAACATTCCTTTGGATGATAATGCAGGTACAATCGAAAAGGACATGGCGACGTTGCATCTGAACGACGATGGCCATATTTTTCCGAGGACTACGTTTGAATCTACATCCGAGCCTACTGCGACTGTAGATAGATCTCCAGAAGTTGCTGATCAAGAAGCACCTACCACTGAGAATCAGACTCAAGCATCAAGTTCCAACTCTGAGGAAAACGTCCATGAGGAGGAAAATGTAGAAGCTGAGCCTATTCCCCCATTAGGTGAAATAGGATCAAACTTAGGAGATAATCTAAGGGTTGATGACATAGAGACCTCTAGGATTAACAAGAACCATCCATTAGAAAGCATCATAGGAAATCCTAGAGAGGGTGTGAGGACTAGGAGTAGTGTAAATAACAACACAGTGTTGTTGTCGATGATAAACGACTCCGAGGCATATCACACATGTCTCTATTCATGTTTCATATCGCAAGTAGAGCCTAAAAATGTGCAAATGGCACTTAAGGATAACTCCTGGGTTGAAGCGATGCAGGAAGAACTTTCGCAGTTTAGGAAACTAGAAGTGTGGGAGTTAGTTCCATTACCTCGAGGGGAAATTGCCATAGGAACCAAATGGGTTTTTTAAGTGCAAAAGGGACGATCGGGGTATAGTCACGCGCAACAAGGCTAGGTTAGTTGTAAAGGGTTTCAACCAAGAGGAGGGAATCGATTACAACGAGGTATTTGCACCAGTAGCAAGGCTGGAAGCCATTAGGTTGTTTCTAGCTTTTGCCTCATTCAAGGGTTTTAAAGTATATCAGTTAGATGTTAAAAGTGCTTTCCTGTATGGGAAAGTGAAGGAGTTGGTGTATGTAGAACAACCGCCCGGATTTACAGATCCAAAATATCCTGATAGAGTATATCGCTTAGATAAGGCTCTTTACGGATTGCATCAGGCACCTAGGGCGTGGTATGAGACTCTATCCAACCATCTTTTAGAAAACGGTTTTGAAAGGGGTAGGATAGATAGTACTCTGTTTGTTAAGAGGGAGGGTGAAGACTTTATCTTGGTACAAGTGTCGATGATATCATCTTTGGATCATCAGACGAACAGATGTGCAAAGATTTTGAGAAGGTGATGAAGTCTAAGTTCGAGATGAGTGCTATGGGGGAGTTAAATTTCTTTTTGGGGTTACAAGTTGACCAGAAGAAGGAAGGCATGTTTATCCATCAGACCAAGTATGTCTATGACATATTGGAGCGTTTCGGGATGGAAGGAACAAAGTTGACTGCCCACTTCAGCACGCCGATTCAAGTGAATCATAATCTCGGACCGGGTACTGAAAGTGATACCGATGTGGATCCGACTTTATATCGGGCCATGATTGGATCACTTATGTATTTAACTGCTTCAAGACCTGACATTATGTTTGCTGTGTGTATTTGTGCTAGGTTTCAAGCAAATCCGAAGGAGATGCATATGAAAGCTGTGAAGCGGATTCTACGATACCTCAAGTCGAAACCGAAGCTGGGACTTTGGTATCACGCGGAGGGAGATCTAGAGTTGGAAGCGTTCACGGATTCTGACTACGGAGGATGCAGCTTGACGCGCAAATCAACAACTGGAGGTTGTCAATTCCTAGGAGGGAGACTGGTATCCTGGCAATGCAAGAAACAGACGTCGGTAGCCGTGTCAACGTGCGAGGCCGAGTATGTTGCTGCTGGTAGTTGCTGCTCACAGGTTCTGTGGATACAACAACAATTGCGGGATTACGGTTTGGCTTACACTCAAACTCCAATTAGGATAGACAATCAATCTACAATTGCTATAACTAATAATCCAGTTAAACACAACAAAACAAAGCACATACACATAAGGCATCATTTTATTCGTGATTGTACTGAAAAGAACTTAATCAAACTGGTAAAAGTGGCAACAGAAGATAATAATGCAGATTTATTTACCAAAGTATTTGATAAGTCACGGTTTGAGTATTTAATCTAACTGAATGGAATGCGCAACCCAGAGTAAATTGGCCTTAGTAGTAGTAGTTTATTTTCTTTTAGAGTCGTAGTATTTCTTTCTTTACAGTAGTCTGCTAATTTAGGAAAGTTTCTATTTTTAGTAAGTTTCTATTTTTAGTAAGTTTCTATTTTTAAGTAAGTTAGTAGGTTATCTTATTTTATTGCCTTTTCTTATGAAAAACAAAAGAAAAAAGATAGAAAATTACAAAAATACAAAAAAAAAAAAAGAGAATATCATAAAATGAGTTAAGTCTTAGATACATAGGTTCAAAGTGACGAAAATTAGCACAGTCGTTACAAACTCTAAGTGTTTAGGCTTTCACACATAATGCAACTAAATTATAAGTGTTATACTTTATTTAGTATGATGTGTTGGTAGGCATAATACATATAGGGAATCTCAAGGCTAATAAAATATTCTAGAAAAAGTCAAGCGTGTCACTACCTTAGATGTACGACCAATCGGTCTTAATTTTTATGTACAAGACATACAAACTTTGAGTCTAAATGAGGTATGCAAACTTTCTGGGGATGTATGGCAACATCAAATACATCTTAAAATGGAAAGAATAGAAATATCATATAAAACTGAGAGTCGAAAACATGCAACTCTGTTGTACATAAGTACAGACCTGTTGTCTCTGTTGTCTCAAGAACCTCAAGCCACCGCTCCACCACCACCACCACCTCAACATGAACCATATATTCCATCCCCAATTCGCCCAACACCTATACAATCCATTCCATCTACTTCGACCACCTACGCTGACAACCAACGATTTGTACAGCTTAAGGGACGCGTGGACTTCCAGCATGTCCAAATCTTTGGCCTAACAAAGGCGATCGGCGAACTCCAGGCGCATAATGCAAATCTTGATAAAGATAATGCCGTGTTAAAGAAGATTGTGGAGAATGTGAGGGAAGAGAACACAGAGTTAAAGTCCTTTATTGCAGATCAATCATCCGAGATCCGATCGATGCGGTCCCTCCTTGAGCAGCTCATGAAAAATCTAAAAGATCAGGGGGAGACAAGTTGTAGGGATCATGAGGTGCAGCGTAGAGATGAAGATGACGAAGGCAATGATCCCGATGCACATAATGAGAATGAGCCAGTAGATTTTCCTGCAGCTCAGGCTACACAGGTTCTGGGGGAGCCCAGTCAAGTTGAAGGAGAAATGGGAGAAGCAAGTTCATCAACACAGCCTACAGATTTTGAAATCAGTGAGATGATCGACGCCCTTATGGATCTCGATGATGATCCTATGGATTCAGGTTTTGATAATGACGATGAAGAGCTGGAAGAAGGTGAGTTTGTGCCAGAGGAGATAGTGGACTTGCAGTCGGATGACGAAGTAGTTGCTGATGAGGATGATGAAGCCGACGAGATAGTCGTACAGCAGAATCCTATCACGGATACTTACATGATATATGGGAATAATATTGTCAACATTGATGTAGTGAATGCTGCATTGAATGCTCAGCCATCAACAGAAGAACCTAGAGAGCTATCAAATGAAGAAAAACGAAAATTATGGTTCAGAGCTGAAAAGAAGGAGTTAGAGATTAAAAAGACAATGAGAGTGTCGGGTACTGGGAAGCTGTCTGAGCGCATATTAAGCTGGTTCTTTGATAGAGAACTGCAGCTATTTGTAATTAAGAGGAAAGACGGGCTTCAGTACCTGAGGCGAACTTTAAAAGCGTTCAACTCCCTGCCAAAGATCGAAATCACTGCGCTAGCATGGAAAGATCTGATAAACATTGGAAATGATCCCTACGCGAACGTAATTGAAAGAATCATAAGAAAGGAGGGGAGATCAAGGAAGTTCGAGCGATTGACTCCAAGGGTCGGGAGAAGAGTAGAGGATCCGTCACGTATCGATCCTCTAACTGGACGACCTTGGATGAGGATTCACTATAAACCAGCTAGATGTCTTAGGAAGGTGCCTCTCAAGCCGATGCCACAAAATGTTTTGAAGAATCTACATTGGTGGTACGCTGACACTGAGACTGGGGAAGCGGTCATGGAAGATTTTGAAGAAAACGTTATTCTTAGAGTCTACGACCCTCTTCACCTGGTAAACCTCTCCAAAGATGATCTTCATATTTTGCATGCCTGTAAGATCTCTAGTGATGCACATATGGACAGTGAAGCTAGTAAGTATGAAAATGTAGTCAAGGTATGTGTCGAAAAAGGTTTGTATGCTGGTAGTACTTTGAATCAATAAATAAACAAAGTTCTTAAGTCAAATGTGTGAATTGTTAGAAGCTATCGTCAAGGGGGAGTCTGTTGGTACATCCTGTGTGACGATAGCAGTCTAAGTGATCCTGCATTGTGATTTTAGCAAGTGTGTGTTATATATGTTTATATATGGTTGATATATATTAGTGTTTGTATGTTTGAACTTGATGTAACGTATTACAAGAAGTTCAAACATTAAGTACAAAGATAAAATCAATCATAAGTAATAACATAAGTTTCAACACTTAGTTGTTTATGTAAAAGGCTAGATTCGAATCATACAAGGCTTGGCATTCGAATCTGTGATAGATTCGAATGTAGCCTAGATTCGAAGAGCCCAGATTCGAGAGTGTCTTTGTGGACAGATTCGAATGGGCCTTGGGCCAGATTCGAGATTGGCCCACATCAGACTCGAATCAGGGTCTATAATTAGGGATAGACTCGAGATATTATCAGACTTTTTGCAGAATTCGTGAGGAATTAAGCTTAAAGCGATCTCGAGTTTATCATCAGCTTTAGGTCCGTTTCGGAGAGAATCAGTTCGTAGGATCGTTCGTCAGTCGTTCGTTCAGCCTCTGATAGTCTCCGTGTTTCGTAGTTGAGAGTTTTCCGTCTAACCGTTAACGAGGATTCCGCACTCGTTAACGGATCCGCGTCTAGATAGATCTCGTAGTGGTAGACCTTACATAAACTTGACCCTGGATTTGGATTTTCCAGCAGGAGCAGCTGCTGGATCCACCCTCACAACAGAGGGTCCTTCCACCAATCCTAGCAGCCTCCTCATTGGAGTAGAGAAGGGAGGCTCATTCGGGAGAACCGGAGTGTAGAAAACTCTATTTCCTATAACAGGAAAAACAGCAGTACGAAGTAAAGGCTGAGAGTTGTACAAATGGTCACCACAAACATACTTGAAAATGAGGCTCGGAAATCTGGGATAACGAACAGCAGCTGGACGTGTCTCCTGCTGCACCAGATTCCTCAAGTTCATGAAAATCCATCTGGCCATGTTGATTGTAGTCCCATCCACAAGTTGTAGGACTATAGGAATCTCATCACGGCTTAGTTGGTCAAAGGAACCAACCTTACTGCTGAAGCATATGACCACTGAGGCAAACAAAAAGCTGTAGGTAGGAGACAAATCCTTCCTGAACAGCGTTGCTCCAACCTTTAGTTCTGCTACACCACAGAAGTGCAGCAGATTCTTCATCTGTTCATCTTCGGCCTGAGGCTGATCATATGTTTCAGCCACAGGGAGACGAAGAACTTCCCTGATCAGACGCATGTTGATCACAATGGTCTGAGTCCCATTGAGTACGGTGCCCTTGATGACTTTGGTATCTGGGTCGTAGGCACAGGTGTACCAGAACTCATATACCATCTCCTGGTAAAGTAACCAGGAGAGGCAGTCATGGCATAGTTCAATGGATGAACTTTCAGAAACTCCACCATTTCATCGTAGCCTTTTCCCACGTAATTTTTGGAGATGGTTATGTTAGCAAGGTAGTTGGTAGGTTTCAGGGTTAGCATTGTGGTGACTGATGGATGTTTTTGAACATCAGCACCAACAAACACTGGTAGAAAGGGGTTGTTACGGTGAGCCATTTGGGAAGTAGTGAGAGTAGTAGAAGCACAGGACACTTAGTCGAAGGTTTTAGGGTTCTTAGGAGGTTATGGAAGTAGTGAGGAAGACGAAGATGAAACAGTAGGAGGTATTTATAGGATTTGAATATGAGTGGGTATGAGAGAGAAACATTTGGGCGGTTGATTTGAAATGGTCGTTAACGGAAAACGGAACGGTTGTCCATGTCAGACCGTTTGTCAGACCACTTGAGCCTTTTTTTTATTCACTAACACACGTAAATACACATTATCCGCAGTAATTAAGTTAAATAAAAACAAAAATTAAATAACTTAATTGTGAAGAAAGGTAATTAAAACTGATGGTCTAAGCTGATGGTCAAACCTGTGATGAGCAGGGTCATCACAAGCTGTTCACTCTTCAGGCTGTTCCTTCAACTTGTTCAGCTATGTAACAACAGGTTGTGTTCAATAGCTAATCATGTTATAAGACAATGTCTTGTATGACAGATTGAAAGAGTGAGCAGGGTGGAGGTTTGATCATCAGATCAGGCTTGGCATATAAGCTGTTATTGTCAAACCTAGTATAAGCTCAAGCTGTTCAAGTTTTGCATAAAACGGCTAAGTATAGAACATGCATAGCCTGTTCTGTCTAAGCTGTTCTGCGAAACTTGAGCAGTGTGAGACATATAATGTCTTAGAACATTTTGGACACTTAGTCACTTTTGTTTAACATGCCCAGCTGGCTTACCAGATAATTAAATCTGTTTTCATCAAGAGGTTTGGAGAAAATGTCTGCAAGCTGTTCATCTGTGGAAATAAAACTTACCTCCACATTACCTTTCTGGATGTGATCCCTGATGAAGTGATGTCTGACCTCTATATGCTTTCTTCTGGAGTGATTCACTGGATTGTTGGAGATAGCTATGGCACTTGTATTGTCACACAGAATAGGAGTGTTCCTATATACAAGTCCATAGTCTTCAAGCTGATGCTGCATCCACAGAATCTGCCCACAGTAGCTTCCAGCAGCAATGTACTCAGCTTCAGCAGTAGAAGTAGAAACTAAATTCTGCTTCTTGATACACCAACTTATCAACTTACCACCAAGGAGTTGACATCAACCTGTTGTGCTTTTCCTGTCTAGCCTGCAGCCTGCAAAATCAGAACCTAAATAACCTGTTAGTTCAAGGCTTGAGTCTTTGGGATACCAGAGACCCAAACCTGGTGTACCCTTAAGGTATCTGAAGATTCTTTTCACAGCAGCTAGATGTGATTTCTTTGGATCAGCTTGGAACCTAGCACATAAACAAGTACCAAACATAATATCAGGTCTACTAGCAGTTAAGTACAGCAAGCTCCCAATCATGCCTCTGTAAGCTGTTACTGAAACAGCTTTGCCACTGGCATCTGCATCCAATTTTACATTGGTTGCCATTGGGGTTTTAATAGGAGAACTTTGATCAAATTTAAACTTTTTCAATAGATCTAACGTATACTTTCTTTGATTTATGAAAATTCCATTTGAGGTTTGTTTAACCTGTAATCCCAAAAAGAAAGTAAGTTCTCCCATCATATTCATTTCATATTTTGATTTCATGAGTAATGAAAAATTCTTGCATAATTGCTCATTAGTAGAACCAAATATTATGTCATCCACATATATTTGAACAAGCATAATATCAGACTTCACCTACTTTATGAACAGTGAGGTATCTACTTTACCTCTGGAATACCCATTGCTCATAAGGAAATCAGTAAGAGTGTCATACCAGGCTCTAGGGGCTTGTTTTAGACGATAGAGGGCTTTGTCCAACTTATAGACAAAACCTGGATGATGTTCATTTTCAAAACCTGGAGGCTGCTTGACATAAACTTCCTCATGTAGCTTTCCATTCAAAAATGCACTCTTCACATCCATTTGAAATACCTTCATGCTCTTATGAGCAGCGTAGGCTAGAAACAAACGAATTGCCTCTAGCCTGGCCACAGGAGCAAATGTTTCATCGTAGTCAATGCCTTCCTCCTGTCTGTAGCCATGAGCAACTAGTCTTGCCTTATTTCTAATGACATGACCTTGCTCATCCATCTTGTTCCTGTAAACCCATTTGGTGCCAATTATAGTATTACCTTTAGGAGCAGGGACTAGCTTCCATACCTTGTTTCTCTCAAACTGATTGAGTTCCTCTTGCATGGCAGTGATCCAATTGGCATCTTTAAGTGCTTCTTCCACTTTCTTTGGCACCATTAGGGACCCAAAGCTAGAGAATATACAAAAGTTCCCTAAGCTGTCCCATCTTGTTTGTACCCCTTTGTTGATGTCACCAATTATTTGATCATTGGGGTGGCACCTGATCCACTTAGGATCATTTCTCAATGAGGATTCTCCTGAGTTGTTTGCTTCTTCAACAAGTCCTGTTGAACAGCTCTCAAGATTTTCAAACATACTGATATCTCGAGCCTGTTCACTTGTTGAGCATGACTCTTCATTGTTGAACACATCAGCAGAGGATCCAGGAAAATCAGCATTGATTGGTTCAGGACATGAAGTTGTAATTAAGTCAGTACACTTATTCACATAGGGTGTATCAACGTAATCATCATCATGCCCATCAAGGTTAACAGGTTTTACTCTGGGTGTAGTGGAAGCTTTTGAGTCCTCTTCCTTGTTTGAATGCATGAGATTATCAAAGTTGAATTCTCCTGAAACTGATTCAGGAACAGCTTTGGTTGAGGCATTCCTGGACTCTTCAAATGTGACATTGATAGATTCATCTATCACCTTTCTTTTGTTGTTGTACACTCTGTAGGCTTTGGAGATAGCAGAGTATCCAACAAACACACCTTCATCAGCTTTTGGTTCAAACTTTGCCAATTGATCCCTTTGATTCAGAATGAAGCAGGGACATCCAAACACATGGAAGTAGTAAATATTTGGCCTCCTCCCTTTGAGCAGCTCATAGGGAGTTTTGTTGACCCTTTTCACCACTAAGGATCTATTTTGGGTGAAGCAGGCAGTGTTAACAGCTTCAGCTTAGAATGATGAAGGTAAACCAGATGCACACAGCATGGTTCTAGCAGCTCCAATGAGAATTCTGTTTCTCCTTTCAGCAACTCCATTTTGTTGTGGAGTTCTTACTGCTGAAAAGTTCTGTGTGATCCCTCTTTCCTCATAGAAGTCCTCAAGAGTACTGTTTCTGAATTCAGTACCATGATCACTTCTAAGCTGCTTCACTTGAGCAGAGTTCAGCATTTACATCTTTTTGATAACTCCAATGATTTCTCTAGCAGCCTCTCCTTTGTTCTTTAGAAAGATCACCCATGTAAACCTGGAGAACTCATCAACCATTACTAGAGTGTATCTTCTTCCTCCTAGACTTGGGACACTGACTGGTCCAAACAAGTCCATGTGGATTAAGAAGAGAGGTGTATCAATAGAAAAATTATGCTTGGATTTAAAAGATGATTTTCTCTGCTTTCCTTTCACACAAGCTGTGCAGAGTTTATCCTTAACAAAGGTCATAGAAGGCAAACCTGTTACCAACTCTTTCTTACAGAGTTTGTTGATATTCTTGAAGTTTAGGTGTGTCAGCCTTTTGTGCCATAACCAGTTCAGGTCTGCATTGGTTCTTGTGAGAAAGCAGGTTTCAGTTGTGGGATCAACAGATTTCATGTCCACAACATATACACCTTTCTTTCGTTGAGCACACAGCACAACATTGCCTTGGGAATCCAATATGTGACCCAGGTGCTCATCAAAGTTAACCTTGTAGCCAGCATCACACAGTTGACTTATGCTAACAAGGTTATGTTTTAGCCCAACCACATAGGCTACCCTTTTGAACACTGCAGCACCAGCTTTAAGAGTTCCATATCCCTCAGTGGATCCCTGTACGTTATCACCAAAGGTGACTTTTGGCCCTTTTTCAGGCCTGAGATCACTCAGCAGGTCCTTGCAACCTATCATGTGTCCTGAGCAACCACTGTCCAAGTACCAAACCTGGGATGCTTGTTTGTCTAGCAGAGTGTCATAGGAAAACATTAGTTACTTTTAGGGGAACTCATCATTGTGATGAGTTCTTTTACTTCATCAACATTTGTTGATGGGCTAGTAATATCCACACTAATATTTCCTATTTGAATGGTATCAGTTTGAATACCACTGTCATTGACTAAGTTACTTCCAACACTGCTTGTTTTAGCAATGATGGAACTATCAGAGTCAACAGACCTCATGTCCTCAGTTTCAGGATAGTCTTTGGCCATGTGTGTCTTCTTCCCACATTTATAGCATTTTCTCTTTTTAGCATTTTTGGAAGAAGAGCTTTCAGAAACACATTCTGAATTATTTTTGTTGATTTTATCAGCAGGTTTAGCAAACTTATTACTATTTTTCTATGAATCAACAGCTTGAGTGGAAGGCACAATAGCAACAACTTTGCCTGTTTCGATGAATCAACAGCTTGAGTGGAAGGCACAATAGCAACAACTTTGCCTGTTTCTTCTTTCCTCTTTTTGGGAGGACAGATGTCAAAAATAGGAAGCTTGATTGGTTTTTTGACCATCCACGGGTTTGGGAAACTTATTCCCAAGTTTCTCAGGCTGAGCAATGGCTTTGCCTTTGCCCTTACTGAGATGTGATTGATGCTGCCTATTAACATTATCATTGTTTCTGGTTTTGAAAGACTTATTTTCATTTATAACCAGTTTTCCACTATGATTTGAAAACTTATTTGAAACCACATCAGATTTGCTTTCAACATGAGACTTACCCTTGTTGAAAGCAGGACGCTTACCTTTTGAAAACTTATTTTCATAATGTTTAGCATCAAAAGATTAACATGTCTCTTACCATCAGCTTTGGACCCGGATCCTGTTTTGTCAACAGGTTTAGTGTCCACTGCTGCAGCTTGAACATGTTTACCTTCCTTTTGTTTGTTTGAATCAGCAGAGCACTTAGCAGGCTGATTTGAAGGAGAACACATTCCATTATCAGCTTTTGGAGCTTTTTCACACAAGTTGTCAGTATTTTGAGGCTTGACAAACCTGTTTTTTGAGACTAGCTTTCCATTAACTTTTTGAATGAAAGTACTGGGAAGCTCACCAAGAGTGGATAAGTCATCTTTTAGATTATTAATCTCAACAATGGAAGCTGCTTTGTCAAGATCACCTCCAAGATAGGCTTGGATTTGTGCAGGGATCTGCTGACTGATGCAATGGCTGACTTTTTGTGCTGATTGGCACCAAGAGTCAACTATCTTTTGAAGCTTTGCATGTTTTACATCTGTTTCTCTCTTTTCTTCCAGTTAAATATAGTTGATGTGTTTTAATTCATCAAGCTCAGTTTCCAACTTATGGAAACTGTCCAGTTTACTGGATTATATTTTAAGACCAGTTTTAAGCTTAGAGATTTCAGATAGTAAAACATTATGCTTCTCAACAGCAGCTTTTAAATCAACCAGCATATATTCAAACATTTTTACTTTTTCATCAGAACTGTAAGCCATAAAATTTTGTACCTTGTACATCATTGTAGGGTTCCAGTTCTCTAAGCTGCTGAAGGCTTCAGCTTCAGCCAAGTCCTGTTTGAAATTTCTAGTTGATGGGACGTCAGTGTTGGCCATCAGACAGTTGTTGTCATCTTCGTCTGAGGATGAATCAGACTCCTCCCAGTCACATGTCTCTGCCATCAGTCCCTTTTGTTTGTTGGAAGCCACTGAGTTTTCCAACTTCTTCAGGTTAGCCATGGCCATAAGGTACTTAACCCTATAGTCGTCGTCCCTGTTAGTCTTGTATGGTTCGGAAAACCGTCCAACAGCTTTTGACACACAGTCAGCAGCTATATGGCCAGTTTTGCCACATTTGAAGCACTCAGCCTTAGATTTGTCAAATGCCTTCTTTTTTATAGAATTTGAGTTCCCCTGCAGCATATTTCTTCCAAACCTCTTCTTGTTGAACCTTATGACAAGCATTGTAATCATTTGCTCATCATAAAGTTCAGCAAGATCTGCAGTGTCTTCCTCATCAGAAATTTCCTCTCTTTCATCATCAGCCTGTTGATCAGGTTGTGTGAACACATCACACACCTGCCCAACAGGTTGTCTCACGCTGGCCACTAAGGCAGCACCTCTCTTGGACATTTCCAAGGCATTTCTCTTCTGCTGCCTTGACTGCTCATCATTTAGTAAGGATCCATATAAGTTTACAAGATCCATACCTTTGATGGTACCTGAATTTCTCAAGATGGTAGAAAAATAGTTCCACTCTTCAGGCAAGATGTCCAAGAACTAGTTCACCAGAGTCAGGCTGTCCTTTGTGATCCCAACAGCTTTGAGATCATTAACAAGAGCAGTAAACCTGGTGTAGGTTTCTGTGAGTGTCTCCTTTGGTTTTGCAAAGAAGAGTTCATACTGTCTAACAAGATTGTTAATCCTGTTGTCCAGTGTGATTGTGGGTCCATCATAGACGGTATACAAAGTATCTCACATCTCCTTTGCAGTCTTCATCTTCTCAACCTGTTTGAACACATCATCAGGCAGAGAGATAACCAGGTTATTCCTGGCTTTTGCATCTAGAGCAACCAGTCTTTTGTCTACATCAGACCATTGAGCTTTGGCCTTCTCAAAGGTTCTGATTTCAGGGGCAGCTCCTTCAACAGCAGGAGTTATGGTAGTAACAGAGGTTGGCACATAGGGACCCTCCATTACTATCTCTGGTAGTTGTAATGGACTTTGGAGGTTTGGCCATTGACCCATTGTCATAATAAGAGGAGGAATTTGAACTTTGGGGGTTTGGCCATTGACCCATTGTCATAATAAGAGGAGGAATTTGCTGCACTGTTATCCATGGGAAAGTAGGGAGAATAAGAAATCTAGAGATGACACACACTCTATCTGCTCTGATACCAGTTGTAGGTCCCAAAAGGTTTCCCAACTGTATAGTTCTAAGCTGTAGAGGGGGGGGGGGTGAATACAGCTATTTAAAAACTTAACATTCTTTTCTCAATGTTTGTGTATATTATTAACAAGTGTTAATTACAAACAAGCTTGAATGCGGAAAGGTTCAAGCTGAGATGACAGATACAACAGTTGTTCAACTAATCTAAGACACACTCAGACTAGACACAATGACTACACTGTAACCGTAACGTCTTACTGGTCTTGTATAGATCAGCCATAAACCCCCTCCCCTCCTACGTCTTACTGGTCTTGTATAGATCAGCCATAAACCCCCTCCCCTCCTATGGTATCAGAGCCAATACCCTTCGTTCCTAACCTAAACCCGTGTTCTTATTCTTACTATTGTTCACGTTGTTATGCTCTGTGACTGCCGTTTTTAACGGATCCTTCACATCAGAGAACTGTTGAACTTTTAGTCTTGAATTATAGAACTGTCCAGTATAGATCATAGTTTAGATCTTGAATTGCTTATTAGTTTCTGAATTGCTTGTTAGTTCATACCAAAAGAGTTCTGTGTGGATTGTAAGTCGGCAAGGTGACCGCAGTAGAGTCCTTTCGAACTAAGGTAGATTCTAAAAGAAATTCAGATTTCTATTTAAGAAGTTCAGATCTGCTATTTTCTTAGCCAGATTTTTCTATTAAGCCAAAGCTATGAGTTCAGAATTGTTTTCCTCCTCCCCGTCATCATCCATGTTCCGCTCCTCATCTGCTTCTAAGATAGATCAGTTATATGAAATATCTTATGTTTCAGACGAATCAAAAATACCCCTAACCCAGATGCCCGACGTAGACCCCTACCGTGTATTTTCCAGACGAACAAATTCTTTCAGTAGACGAGTCAAAAAATTGGTTGGATCTTCCACCAATCAAGCCGTTAAAGAATATGTTCAAACTTCAAAGTTTGATTCTTACCAACTCCCAGCCTCTTCAGCAGAACACTTAGTTACACTATCTCTCCCATCAGATCTCCCACGTCACTGTATAGCTCAAGGTTACACCCATATCCACTTTGGAGCAATCCGTCTTGCCCTAACCTTTCATGGAAGAAAAGGCCTCCCGGCTTTTTCAAGAATAGCTTTAGTGGATACAAGGTTTGTAGAGTACCAACATGCTTGTATTGGTACAATTCAAACTACCTTGAACGCTGGCACAATCTTTGTCACTTTCTACCCAAATTTCAATATGTCGTTGAATGACCCCTCACTGCTCACAGCCTTAAAAGCTCAGATCCAGATAGGAGGCACCCAATAGGTGAATACGTTTCAAGCAACGTTTCACTACCAGATGGCATACAGGGTACAGAACCACTCACTAGACATTATGGTTCCAGGAAGAGACAACTCAGGAGATGCTTTGCTCCTTGAGATAGATTCAAAGGCGACGCCAACATGTACCTATGTCCCGAGGCAGTTGTCCAGAGAAGAACTGGTAAAAATTTTGCCAGAGAAATGGATAACAAATTACGAACAGATCCATCAAGCACCGGTACAAACCACCATGGCTCCTGATTTTATCAGACATGAAAACGGACAAGTGGAAGTCAAGTTTTCACCTGGACAAGCAGCAGAGCCACCATCGGTCTTTCCTACTGTAAATATGGTCTCTCAAGCCTTACCTACATCAGATCACATATGGTATGATGTATGCACCTGTAAAGATTGCTTGGAAGAACATTACAGAGTTTCCATGGATGAAGATATGCCTAAGAAAGAGAAACCCTCTCAACGGAAACTAAGGAAAAGATACGAAGAAGGAGACCCTTCTGTTGGATTACTTGGTGAACCATCAGGTAAATATGACTATTACGTTATTTATGGAGACTCGCCAGCCAAACCTCCATCCACCACCAACCCATGTAAAAAACCTCCGGCACCAAATCTCCCTCCATATTACCAGAAGGCTTTATCCATCATCCACAAAGAAAAGAAGGTTCATCCACCTCCACCAATAGATGGATGCAACATGGTTTTGCCAGATCCTTCATCTTCCAGACAGGCAGAACAGTACAATGCTGAATTTCCACCGTTAAGTTCTTTTGATCATCCAGAACAAAGAACGAAACATGATTGGAAGGTTAAAACCCCAACAACCATAAATTCATCTGGTGTCACGAATGCAGTCAGTGCTGCAGAAAAGACCTTGAATTGGCAAAGTGAAAATGTTGTTGCACAAAACAAGGTTCTTACCCAAATCCTGTCTCAACAAAACAAGATGGCAAAAAACCAAGAAGTATTGTCCTCCAAGATGAAAACATTGGATGCCTTGATAAGTGAAGTAAGAATCAAGATCCAAAACCTTCATAATGAACTTCTCCAGATTGTACGAAGTTCATCACCAGCAACCTCTCTCTTAAAGAAAGAAGCAGAAATGAAGTCTCTCAAGATTCAGTTACTTGACCTTGAGAAACAACATAAACAAAAGAGATTGGTAACTTTTGCTGATGATCCTTGGAGACTACCATCTACACCTTTTGTCAGTACATCGTTTGACCCACAGCCAATCCCGCAACTTTCATCTCAAAGATCACCATCGTTGGCATTATGGGAAAAAGAACAAACCAGATTAAAAACAAGGCAAAAGGAAAAGCAAAAGCTGTAGCATTGCCAGACAAGCCAAGTACTTCTTACGGGAAGTCATCTGAAGACAAGGCTACACCCTCTTCAAAAGACCCACAAGTTCTTGCAATTGGTAACCCAGTTACGACATTCCTCAAGAACCTCTGTGAAGATTCTCCACCAACACCATCCTTTGTCATGCCAGTATCTCCCCAACCAGACGAGGATTTTGATCCCTCTGAAGCATTTGAACATTTGTTCATGGCAGGAAACGACGAAGATGAATACACTGTCCAGAATGTGGTTAGTGACAGTGACTCAGGAGAATCAGAAACGCAAGAAATGCTACCCAGGAGACAGAATCCACCAAAGTCAGATACTAAACAGCAGTTCACATTTGATGATATCCCTCCATCAAGATGGAGAGAAAGAAGTGTGGAAATGCTAACTTGGATGTCTGTAGAACTTCAGTTTTACACCATAGACATGCTTTTAAGACGATTTGCAACCAGACTCCAGGGTAGACTCCGTGACTGGTATCTCAGTCTTGGAGAGTATCGCCAATTACAGATGCATCAGTCTCAATCTCCTGAAGAATTCATGAGTGTCATCTACTCAGAATTCATTGGCAATCCAGTTGAGCATACGATACACGCAAGAGAAGAATTCCTCAAAATGAAATGTTGTTCCTTCCTCAAAAAAGATCTTGAAAAGCACTACAATAGAATGTCTGAAAGATTCTATTGTCTTCAAGGAATAGATGATGTTAACCTCAAACAGGTATTCTTGAATTCATTCCCTGAATCACTTGGAAATGAGGCATACAGATTTCTTGAATCAAGGAACACAACAGTCGCACAAACCTCTCTTGGTGAGTTGTATCAACTCATTCTCAATGCTCTAGCCAAGCTTTGCAACCAGAAAAAATTCCTGGTAGAGTTTGAGAAAACTGGAAAACGACTAGGCAAAGCATGTCATGACATACATCTACAGATCAAGTGCAAAGACAAGTCATCGTGTGATTGTTCTCATACAAAGAAGAAGTCACACTCCAAAAGATTTTCTAAATCTTTTGATTCTCACAGGAAGAAGAATTTCAAGCCAAAGAAGAAATGGAAGTTCCTGAGAAGGAAATTCAAACGAGGCAGAAATTCAGATAAGTGTTACGTATGTAACAAGAGAGGACATTTCGCTAAAAATTGTCCAGATAAAAGAAGATCAATGGCACTGTTGCAGACTCTCAACAAAATAGAGCCAGTTGACATCTCTGATATTGAGTCAATCTACTCTCTTGATGATGAACCAAATGACAGAACGTTATGCACATTACGTTATTCTTATAGTTCATCAGATGAAGACTCAACAGATTCAGAGTCATCAGATTATTCTGATACAGGTTTGTTTATGGTTAGTCATGCACCTCATGTCTTGCCATTACAACAAAGTCAACCAGTCCCTATTGCCAAAGTTCATCTTCTGACGTCAGCATACGCAAAGCTAATACCAGTCGTAGCACTGTTCGACACTGGTTCAGCAGTCTCCATTCTAGATCCAAAGATCTTACCAACGAGTTATTGGAGACCACACGAGCAAACCTTCTTAGCTGCTAATGGAGAAAAGTTTGTGATTGACAAGATCAGTATTCCGGTATACATACGTCTTTTCCCCAAATGCGTGATCAAACACAAGCTGCTAGGATCTAGCTCTCATGGCAAAGATATGCTCATCGGATTTGATTTGCTTTCAAAGCTACCAAATCTGAAGTGGACACCTCAAGGATTAAGCTACAAAAGTTTCATGAATCCATGGAGTACAATCCCTAAACTTCATATGATGGTTACTCCTACCCTCGAATCCTTGAAGCAGCAGATTGTCCAAACCTCATGTGCTTCTACACACACAGAGTTCCTGAAAAAGCATTCGTCACCCCTATGGCTTAACGAGTCATTCTTTGTTACGCTACCGTTCAAACAAAATGAGGACGTTAACCCCACAAAAGCAAGCCACCCAGGAAAGAATCCAGATCATTATCAGCTTGCAATCGAAGAATGCGGTCAACTCGTTGACCAAGGAATTATTGAGCCTACGAATTCCCCATAGGCGTGTGAAGCATTCTACGTAAACAAACGTAGTGAACAAGTCAGAGGAAAGCTAAGACTAGTCATCAACTATCAACCGCTAAACCATTTTTTGGCAGATGACAAGTTTCCTCTCCCACAGAAGAAGGCATTGTTTCAGTCATTGGCAAACGCTAAAGTCCTGTCCAAGTTTGATCTTAAGTCCGGATTTTGGCAGTTAGGTATTCATCCTGAAGATAGGCCAAAGACAGCCTTCTGTATCCCTGATCATCATTACCAGTGGAAAGTTATGCCGTTTGGTTTAAAAAACGCACCGTCTGCTTTTCAGAAAGCTATGGTAAAGATTTTTGAACCAATTTTATCTAACGTTCTGGTTTACATTGATGATATTCTGTTGTTTTCAAAAGACAACGACTCACATGTGAAGCTGCTATCAAAGTTTCATGCTTTGGTAACCAAGTATGGTATTATGCTATCAGAAAAGAAAATGGAAATTGGTGTTACGACAATTGATTTCCTTGGAATGAAGATCTCAGATGGCAAGTATCAACCCCAGCCACATGTTTCGCAAGAACTTCATAAGTTCCCAGACACACTAACGAGCTAAAAGCAGATTCAACAGTTTCTTGGATTAGTGAATTATATGGCAGATTTTTTACCAAAATTATCTGATCATACAAAACACCTATTCCCCATGTTGAAAAAGAATCCCTCACAGTGGTCTTCGGAACAGACCCTAGCTGTCAAGGCTATAAAGCAGCTAGCTGACAAGATGCCCCCTCTGAAGATTCCCACTTCGTCAGAAAAAAGAATCCTTCAGACAGACGCAAGCGACGAACATTGGGCAGCTGTCTTAATCGTCCTCAACGATAATAATGCCAGAGAAGTATGTGGTTATAAAAGTGGCACGTTCAAAGATTCTGAGAAGCATTACCACTCTACGTTCAAAGAGATTCTCGCTGTCAAGAGAGGAATAGAAAAGTTCCAGTTCCACTTGATAGGGCACGAGTTCCAAGTAGAGATGGATATGTCATCATTTCCGCGGATGCTCCAGTTCAAAAGAAAGGTGCTTCCACAGGCACAGCATTTGAGGTGGTCTAATTGGCTCTCACAGTGGAAGTTTACTGCTAAGCACATCAAAGGAAAAGACAACGTCCTCGCAGATTTCCTATCCAGACCCCCGAAGAAGTATAAATACAGCAATGGACTGAACGAAATTGGCAAGATATCCCAAAGTATCATACCAGTTTTCAGTATCCATCCAATGGCGGAACAGAAGGAGCAACCCCATGACATGCCACAAGAAGAAGGATCATCGTCCATCACCGCACAACTAGATCAACTCCAAATATCTGATCTCCCAGAGCAAATTACTGAAATCATTGCTGAGCTCACGTTCAAGGAAAGGGCTACCCTAAATTACGAAACCTTTTTAACTGTTTTACTGAGAAATCATGGAGCGGTTATCAAAGGATTGATGTTTCATCCAGACTACCCATTCCTTAGCATTTTCTACATCCATGACCTATACAGCCTACCCAAAGAAGCCCTCTGTTTCTTTTGGTACCTATTCGAAACATATGCCATAGGATTATCTTTTCACATGCTCAAGCTGATGGCCTACGTCTTTCATTGCCAGAAAGGACAGGCTCCCGAGAGTGCAAAGAATTTATTCTCTATGATGCTATGGTTCCAAACACCGGAAGAGTGGGTAGAGTTATTGTCTGAATGCTCAAAAACATATGCTACCATTGTCTTCAAAAGACCTGCTACATTTACGTCACCAACTACAGCACAGCAAGGTCAAGCGCTAGTATCCCATTCTCCGAAAGTTGTCATCCATGACGGTCATGATATAAATCCTGTCTATGCCGATAGTCAACTTTACATGTTCATGAGAGAGTATATGGCGCAGATAAATGGAGTATGCCCAGGATCTATACCACTAGACATAATGGTTGCAGGAAACTGTTGGTCTTTAGACCATCCTGTATCATCAAAATGGATCGAGGCATTTGAGCATTGGATAAATAAAAATGATGAGCAAAGGTCAGATTCGGATTCGAATTATGGAGAGTTAAATTTCACTGTGCATTACGCTCCATGGAATCTTCAAGACGAAGATAATCCAAATAGTCCCCACTATGATCCATATGAAGACGATCCATCACATCCAGATTCTCGGTGGAAATGACGTAAGCGCTTACGTCATAAGGTTGAATAATTGCTCTGCCTACGTGGCAGATTTGTCTTTATTATGTGTAAAAGATAAGATTTCATCTTATCTTACCCGTTTGTAATGTGTGGTTGTGATTGGTTGTTTTAGATTTCCCTTATCCAATGTAATCTTCCTAGATAAGCTTCCTTGGTCTATAAAAGGAAGTTGAGTCTGTCATTTGTAATCGTACCTTGTTGAGTGAACTAAGCTATTGTAAGGAGATCTCTCTGATCACCACTCTTTTGAGAAATAAAATTAAGTGTGTTGTTTGCTGAATTCCTCTTCTATTCTTCATCTCATTCCATGAGTGTTACCGACCAGCCAGGTATCACCGACCACCCTGCACCTTCTTGTGTAACCGTAACGTCTTACTGGTCTCTGATGTGAAGGATCCGTTAAAAACGGCAGTCACAGAGCATAACAACGTGAACAATAGTAAGAAATTCACTTAGATGCACTCACTATTTTTACAAGACTCAGATGGACAGCTTACACAAGAACAGCTTAGACACACTCTACTGTTTTATATAAGCAGACTTGCATGCATGGAATAACACACTTCAATGCACGTTCTGATTTCACACTCTTGATATCTCATAATCCTTAGAAGCTTCCTTTTATACTCAAAAGGAGAATCTCAGTGAAGCTTCTTCATTGGACAGATGAGATAGTGGAAAGTGTTTCCAAAAAGACAAAACACCTTTCTGCACGTTCTGATAAAGTATCTTTGTTTCACATGGCAGAATCTTTGTCTTTTCCTTTTTGTCACTGTTGCATAAGGCTTTAACCAAAAGAGGAATGTCAACTTTGCATCTTTCTTCTTTTGCTAATGTCATTTTGATATAAGAAAAGGTTTGTCACCCTTTTCAGATATTCGTTTGTCTTCATGTAACAGAACAGCGTGGGCAGGCTGTGCAGTTCTGTTTTCCACTTTGTCTTCGACTTGTAAACTGATCTTGTAGTCAAAAAACAATACATGAAGACTTGGAAACATATTCCAATAAAGTGTTTAAGTTGTTCACAAAGAACAGAACACTTGTAAACTGTCCAAGCTGCTCAACAGAATAAAGCAGCGTAGACAGTTTGTGTCCAGCCTGTTCAGCAGACAGAACAGCTTGGACAAACTGCCTTTGTTGCAACGAATGCAACATGGTAAACAGCTTTGAGCTGATATTGCAAATCACTTTTCAGGTTTTAATAAGGCATAAACAGACCTTAAATTATACCTTCAAGTGCATCAACAGGTTTGATTAAAAATCTCCCCCCAGATGTAGAGCAGGTTTGACGGAGGCCTTTTTGTGCCTAACCACATAATTATTTGGAGTATGGCCTAAATTATGAACGCATCTCAAGTTTTAATTTTGATCATTATAGCTGAAATGTGTATGCGAGAGAGATTTGGTGTTAGATTATGTTTTTAACAAAGTTTAATTATTCTGCATTTTTGTAAGTAACTGGTATCTTGAGAATTACTCTAATATTTACAGGAATATTATGAAGTTGAAAATTTGGGTGTTATAGGCTAGGCTACGATTGTCCATTTTTAGAAGATGAAAGATGTAACGAAATCAAAATCTCTTATGTACAAATGTTGAAAATATACAGTTCAGTACTAGAGATGGTCATGGAATCATTTTATACATACATACATACATATATATATACATATATATATATATATATATATATATATATATATATATATATATATATATATATTCAAGAACAAAGTTGTTTGATTTTCAGACTGAAGACCAAAAAAAACATTAAAAAGCACAAGTGTAAGAACAAAAAAAAAAAAAGAAGAAGAAGCAACAACAAGAACAAAACTATTGTTTCAAATAAGCATCAAAAACATAAGCACAAGTAAACCAAAAAGTAATATTGTGATTATGTTAACTGTAGTTCTCATTAAAAGTAGCTATTCATAACGGCTAACAGAATGCTACTGCTGTTGCGAAAAACTACTTAGGGGACGTTTGGTTCACTGGAATCCGAGGGTATAGGAGGCGAAAGGAATCCAATTCCAGTCAATTCATGTGTTTGGTTCAACTACGGCAATGAATTGGATCTCATCAAAATTGGAATTTTCCAATGAATGAAGGAAAATAACATTCCTTCACACAATGGGTGGAATTCAATTCCTTTTCAAAACAGAAAGTGGTTGATTACAAAAATACCCCTTACGTTTAACACACTACACTACACGATGTCTAGTCTTACCTCACCCACCCACCCTACCTACCTACCTATCAACCCACCCACCCTACCCTACCCTACCCATCCCACCCAACTACCCCAACCCTACCTTTGTTATCCAACCTACTCTTACCTACTACCCACTATACCTACCATTACCTATCTACCAACCCACCCTACCCCATCCTACCCTACACTACCCCATCCCACCGATCTCTAACCCACCTACCCCAACCCTACCTATGTTATCCAACATACTATTACCTACTACCCACCATACCTACCCCTACCCATCCCTCATCCATCATACATTACCCACCCCACCCCACCCCACCCGACCCATCCACCCTACCTACGCTATCAAACCTATTTTACCTACTACCCACCATACCTACCACCCATCCCTTATCCACCCCACCCACCCTACCCTACCCTATCCATCTCATCTTATTCCTATTTTATTGGCTTATCCACCTCTACCCACCCACAAACCCTACCCTACCCTACCCCATCCCACCCACCTACCCCTACCTTACCTACATTGTCCAACCTACTCTTACCTACTACCCACCATACTTACCCCTACCCACCTACTTATCCATCATCCATCATACGTTACCCACCCAACTACCCTACCTACGCTATCCAACCTACTCTCACCTACTACCCACCATACCAACCCCTACCCACGGCACCTACCCACCCACCCTACCCCTATCCATCTCATCTTATTCCTAACTTAGAGACATATCCACCTCTACCCACCCATCCCATCCTACCCTACCAACGAATTATGAAATTGGATTCCAATTTCATTTTTAGCCAACCAAACATGATTTGGATTCCAATTCCTTGCAAACTCCAATTCCTTAACAGATTCCAATTCCTTTTAAAACATTCTACGAACCAAACGTCACATTATAATTGTTTTGTTCCTAGATTGTAAAAATATATTGGCTACAGCCTTGGTTTCAATTATAAAACCTGTATAAAAGGTTTCAATTTTAAAATTTGTATACAAGTGTGTTGGTATTTAAAGTGTTCTTTATGCATCTCATCTTTTTACTGCTCTTATTAAAAGTTTGTTTTTGCTACTACCTTCTGTGAGTTAGAAAGGAGTGACGGACCCAGGATCCAGGTTCACCTGTTGCACAATCTACGATAATATATGTCATCATATTTGTTTGATAATTTAATTAAGAATCAAATTGGTCGGGTCAGAAGAACAATTATTTCAAATTTCTTCACTATTTCTGCTTCTGGTTGCTGATGTGAATTGCGTGTGTGCAAAAATTTGTTCGGTGTAGGTGCCAAGATGGAAGCGGGAAGGAGGGAAAAACTTCAATTTTTTGGGTAATTGTTGGATTCTTGAGTTTGATTGAGTACTATAACGTAAATTGTGGGCTAATGAAAGTAGGCCAATAAAACAGTAAAGGGTTGAGTTTGAATTTATTTTTAGAATTTAGAGTTTTAATTAAGTTATTATCAATTTAAAAAAGTATACTACAAATTTAATTTTTTTTGTTACTATATTGGTTTTTGTTGTAAACATTTATAAATTTTTAGATTTTAGAAATACACTTGTTGCACATTTCAAACTTTACCGGTTGTACGATCAGAAATTCAAAAAATATTACATTACGTAAAGCAATTATTGGCTTGGGGATCGGTTGCCGCGTGCTACCGGTCTCTAATACCTAGGTCTAGGGGTGTTCAAACAAAACCGAAATACCAAGAAACCGAGTTGAACCGCTTGATCCAAACCGACATATCATGGGGCAGTTTAGATTTTCATTTTTAGAAAACCGTAGATAACCGAACCGAACCGATTATATATATATATATATATATATATGTGTGTGTGTGTGTGTGTGTGTGTGTGTGTGTGTGTGTGTTAATCTCTTCTATTTATAACTTCATTTAGTTGTCTAAAAGATTAAATGCTAGATTTTCAAATGAATTTGTTATTTTAATTGTTTTTGTAAATACGTTTAATGTAACTTTTGAGATTACTAACCAAATAATTTACTCTAACTTCGTGTTTAAATAGTATTCACATTTTAAGGAGGTATATTATTAAATTTTAATCTGCTTTAAAGTATGTACCGGGTAACCGTTGATCGACCGAAGCGGGTAACCGCCTTCTAACAGGTAACTGAAGACCTTATAACCAAAACCGAAAACAATGTTCACATTTTTGTTACTAACTGAACCAAACCGACTGATGCACACCCCTATCTAAGTCTGACAATGTCAGAAAGGGCATTCTGATTTTGATTTAGGTTTATGAAAGTCCTCTTGATCTACTTTGAGGCTTTACCCACATCACATGGTTATATGATTTATCAAAGGTCTTGATTATATATTAAATCAAAAGTCATAGTTAATTATCAGTCACCAGGTAGATTGCTCTTGCCTCAACATAAGAAAAGTATCTAAGTATATTATTTATGCTACATATGAACACATTAATCCAATTAATTAATAATAGATTATTAATTCCACCTAGAAATTGCCATGACTAATTAACGAATCAGTCCTTTAATTTAACATATATAACTGATGATATATATACCCAAATGATTAGAGTTTTATTATAATGCAAACTTAAGAAAAGAATACAATGAGATGATAAATCAAACAATAAAAAACCCTATATATATATAGAACACAAACAACACCAATAGGACAAAACCCTAAAAGCCCAATGGGCCTGACATTATGTTAATATCCCCCCTCAAACTCACAATGCCACAGCAATGAACATTGAGAGTTTGTCAGTCAAAAAACGAAAAAGAGAAGCAGAGTGCGCCTTAGTAAAAATGTCAGCAACTTGTAAAGCGAAAGGAACAAACGGCAAGGAAATAGTTCCCATCTGAAGATGATGGCGAGTGAAATAACAATAAATCTCAATGTGTTTCTTCCGTTCATGAAACACCGAATTACGAGCAATCTGTATAGCACTTTTGTTGTCACAGTGTATTGGGGTAGACTGTGATAAGTTGTAACATCCTCAAATTTGATATAATAATTTAATTACTAATTATACATTTCACCAATAATTTGGTGAATTAATTATGCTAATCAATATGTAAAGATTGAAATTTCTTTATTTAGGAGGATTTGTGTTAATGTTAAATTACATACCAATAAATAGGTAAACTGGACTTATACATACATACATACATACATATATATATATATATATATATATATATATATATATATATATATATATATATATATATATATATATATATATATATATATATATATATAGGGTTGGGATCATTGCAGAATTTTAATTTACTATAGAACTATAGAACCAATCTAAACCATTGGATTATAATATATCACTAGAGATAAGATGGTAATTATGCAATTAACATTGAAATAATAGTAGCCACCAAGTTTGACTGCCCACTTTGACTTTTTTTTTACTCTTTTAATATCGAATGGACATGCAGTGTTGCATATGTGTGATATAGTATCACTTCGACGTTGAATATGTGATATAAGCTGTAATTCGACATTGAATGATCTTTATATAAATATATTGAATGGTCGTCTGGGTAAAAAAAAATTTATGAAAAATAAACATATAAAATTTTTTCGAAAAAAATATATATCATGACCGTTCTCGTTAAATACACCAACTTTGACTACTAATTTTGACCATTATTTTGGCTCTGTTAATATTGAATGTAAAAGCAGTGTTGCATCGACGTTGATTAAACGATATCAAGTGTTCATTCAACGTTGAATGATATCACCATGCTGTATTGCATCGTGGTCTGGGTAAAAAAAAAGTTACGAAAAATAAACACGTAAAAAATTTTCAAAAAAAATATATCATGACCGGTCTCGTTTTAAAGAGTATAAAATTCTCGTTTTTATAGTATAATTTTTTTGATTTAACAATTTATCATATTAATGTTATTTTAATTTCAAGAAAAATGATATTTATTTTACTAATGTCAATTTTTTTGCTATTTCCAATCAATTCCTTTTTTAAAGAATCACTAATACCAATTTTTTTTTACTAATTCCAAACTTTATGGTTTTAATCAAGACCATTAGATTAACCTAATCAATGGACGATATTGGTTCTACAGTTCTACACTAAATTTAGGATCTGCAATGATCTCATCTACATATACATATACATATATATATATATATATATATATATATATATATATATATATATATATATATATATATGAGTCCGGTTAACTCATACATTGCTAAGGTACCAATTATAATTAATGAAATGCCAAATGAATTGTATCTCTTTATTTGATTAAGAGTAAAATTAAAGAATTGGTCACAAGCTTTAACTACTTGTACTATACATTAAAAGCCTTGTAATTTGGCAATCCATACCCTTATGTACAAGTTCTAAAGCCTTGTGTATAAGCTTTTTTCAACATGAATGCATAGATGTTAGTAGTTAAATGAAGAAGAGAAAAGTTTGGTGGCTGAAATTAAATAAGGGAAAGAGTGAAGGGAGCCTTGGTGCAATGTTTGGCCAATTGGAGGTATTTTACTCCCCAATCGTGGCCCTAGTTCTCATTCTCGTCTTTGAGAATCCTCTGTACATTTCACACACACACAAGCAAAAAATTTAGGGCTGGAGATCTTGGATTAAAGATTGGCAAGAAATTCAGAGATTTAACATCCAAGTTAGAAAACAAACTCAAGGTAATAGTCACTTCATGCTTCTAATTAAGGTGTGTGTGTGTGAGTGTTATTTCACCATCTTTTTCATCCTTTATATTGTTGCCCAGATTATAAAATCAAGTAGGAATTTAAAATAGGAGTGCTTATGAATGTGAATGATAGGTAGTAACCTATTGGAATGAATTCTGGGCAATTAAAATCAAGAATTTATTAGCAACTTGAGTTTGGAAATTCTTGGATTTAATCCAAGAATTTGATCAATAAAGTGATTGATTCCTTAAAGTATTGATGTTAAACCATGTTTATATATGTTTACATACATCAAATATAGCATAAATAAAGTAATTTTGGTGTTTAAAATGAGTTCAAGTCGAGTTTGGGTAGAAAAGTTACGAACAGAGGCTGAAAAATCGTCATTCTGGAGTGTCGGGTTGGGGAACTCGTCGAGTTCACCATCAGATGGGCCATTTTTCAAAAAGATAAAAGTTGAAGCTCTATGTGTCCTCTTCGTCTGGGCTCTAGAATCACCTAAATCTGAGTTCGTATGAAACAGTTATGGCCAAAATATAAAACTAGTGCGAGTCAAGCCCCAGTTAACCCAAAACACTTGTTTTAAGTCCCATAATGATACTATAACATCATGAGATCATTCTATATTTATATAACACATAAATTATTATCAAATAACGCCCAAAAGTTTATAAAACTCAATAAGAGGCGTATCGATGTCGATAATTCGGAAACTTAAACCAAAAACGCTTAAACTCTTTAAATAACTTCCATAACTTATGAGATACTAATATAAGCTACTGAATACCTTGAATATCCTTATTTAATAGGTTTGGAGCTGGAAGAAGTGTCGGTTATCGGTTAGGGGCGTTAAGAGGTGTATCAGCCGTATTGAACATTAAAGGCTATTATAGCCTAATGTTAGTGATTTCTAGTATTGATGTGTGTGTTGCATACATAATTACATGTTTATTTTAAGAGTAAATTACACAAATGGTCCCTGTGGTTTGGTGTTTTTTGCTCTTTTCGTCCCTCAAACTTTTTTTTTTGCACTAATAGTCCCAAAATCACAAACCTTTAACCCTAATGGTCCCTCTGACTAACATCCGTTAAGTTTGACCGTTAGAGAGGACGGCATTTCCGTCTTTTGGCCATTCAGGGACCATTTGTGAAATTTTCTAACAAACTTTTAAAACATAAAAATATTTTATAATTTATTTATTAAATTTTATTTATTTATATTTAAATTTTATTTATTTACATTTATTTATCAAGAAAATCAAAACCCAAATCAATCTCTCTTTCCCAATTCAAATCCATGATACTGGTGATTTATGAAACAATAGTTTTGAAATTTGGTCGGAGTTCTCTGCGATTCCGAGCGTTGCACAGCAGGTTGACGGCGAATCTCCTTCTCTTTGGTTCGAGCAATCATTTAAAGGGCAGATCTCCAATTGGGATCTTTTGGGAACATGACAAATCTAATGCCTGGAAATATGCATCCGAATGTGGTTCCTGTTTCTGCGGAGATTAGCAACAATATCATGAATAACGTTGCTACTTCAAGGAGATATACAATCTCAAGCCATATGGATCCGATGCAGTTTCAAACCCTAACCCCCATTTGCAAGCTTTGATTCAGCAACATAATTTACGGTGGCAGCAACAACTTCAGTTCAGGCAGCTACAACAACAGGGATTGCAACCTCCATCTGCAATGAAGCGGCCTTAGCCGGAGTTTCGAGCTCGTCCTCCATTGATGTGAGAGAGAGAGAGAGAGAGAGAGAGAGAGAGAGAGAGAAAGAGAAAGAGGGTTTTTGCAGAGGGGACTGGGGAGTTTGAAATCAGTGTTGTTGGGAGTCAATCAACGGTGGGGATGTGGTGGTGGAGGTGGAAACGAGTTGGAGGGCGGAAGACAGCAGCAACAGCCTCAGATGAGGCGTCGTTGGATACGGCTGGCAAGAGCACCTGGTCGGGTGGGAAGAAAAAGGGAGTTGCACCGTACCGGATATTTAATCTGGGGAATACGTCACCGGTGACGGTGCCGACGTTGGTGAGTATACCGGAAAAGAATTTGAAGAAGAAGGTTGAGAAGAACATGATGGAGATGCTGAATGACAAAAAGAGTTTGAATAAGACAAACTCCCAAATGAAATTTTCTAATAATAATAATAAATAAATTATAAAAAAAATTTTCTTTTAAAAGTTTATTAGAAAATTTCACAAATGGTCCCTGAATGGCAAAAAGATGGAAATGCCCTCCTCTCTAACGGTCAAACTTAACGGATGTTAGTCAGAGGGACCATTAGGGTTAAAGGTTTGTGATTTTGGGACTATTAGTGCAAAAAAAAGTTTGAGGGACGAAAAGAGAAAAAAGCACCAAACCACAAGGACCATTTGTGTAATTTACTCTTATTTTAATTATGACATTGTGCATATCTACTGAACATCATTTTATATGACATACTGCCCTAGTTGGCAGTTTAATGTTTGATCATGGTTTACGGCCAGCATACCTCATTTGATACCTTTCATTACATATATTAACCTTCATGCTATGCTTGAAGATTGTTCATTTCATATTTTTCATAATTACACTTGATTACCCCATTGTGAGCTATGCTCGTTTATCATTGACCTCACTGGATATCCAGATCATTATTATCATTATTAACGCCTTACTTTGTGTTTGTGCGTATAAATTCCTACACCGCATGAGCTCGCGGGTAGGTGGCCGAACATGGAAGCCAATTGGAGTTGCGCAGCTGGACATGGATTCACGGCTGTTGGCAACGGCGAGTTAGCGGGTTACGTACCGCAACATATGCAAATTAAAGGGCTATGCCCACGTCATTTTTATTAAAAGACATTGCACTTGTCATTTTATAATCATTTTTACATTTATATATGTTGTATGTTTTGCACTCCATATCAATCTAATAAGTCACTTAGCAAATTTTATTTGCTTACCCCTCACTTTTACATACTTCAGGTGATGTTAGTAAAGGCAAGGTGATTGTCGGCTTTGGTGTAGAGTTTAAACGGACCGCCTTTGAAGCCTTAACTTTGGTAAGGCTATGTTTATACAATTGGGAGGTAACTGGGTAGCTTTCTACCATCATGCTTAACATGTATATATAAAGACATGTAATGTCTTTTAGGTTGATGATAGATCTTGTAATGATGTAAAAGAATCTTGTAAATTCATATTATATTCCAACTTTGCGTTATAATTAAACAGGGATATTGACTCCGTGCGAACGGGTCATGGCCGATTTTCTTTAAAATTCATGTTAATTATCATTAATCTAATGTAACCCCATTAATTATTATATTACGTTGAGATGGGTGTTTCATAATCGAACACCCATGTCAGCAAGTAACCAATGTAGCCAAACAACCTCACTAGTAGTAGCAGCCATAGCCCGATACTCGGCTTCAGTAGAAAAGCGAGAAACAACATCCTGCTTCTTACTCTTCAATGAAACAAGTTAGGGGGCGTTTGGTTCGAGGATTTCCTGGGATTTCATGGGATTTGCATTTTAAATCCTGTGTTTGGTTCACAGATTTCAGTAAGGATTTAAAATCCAAGGATTTAATAAATTCCTTTTTTCTTTGTAATTTAAAAACCCAGGCTCCCCTCAAGGATTTTAAATCCCAGTTACCTTGCATTTTTCAGCTTAGAAAATTTTTTCTATAAGATAATGCAGATTCTTTAACAAAATCCTGACAAATGCAAATGCTGCATAATGCAAATCCTTTGAAAAAATACAAATCGCAGAAGAAAAAAATCTGCGAAATGCCCCCTTAATCTCCAAGAAAGAGGCAAAAGTCAGTAGTGGACTTACGATCAGTGAAATCCCCAGCCCAACCAGCATCACTGTAAGCACGTAGGTCAAAAGTAGATGACGAAGGAAACCCAAGTGTCTGGAACTGAGTGCCCCTTAGATATCTTAGAATGCAAAAGACCGCCCCCAATGTACAGTCATAGGAGCAGTCACAATTTGACTAACAATAAGGACAACATGAGCAATATCAGGTCTGGTGACTGTGAGATAAACCAAACTACCTACAATAGTACGATACAGAGTCGGATCATCAAGAGGAACACCATCAGTAGGAGTATAACGAGCTTAGTTTCCAAGGGAGTATCCACAGTCTTGTTGTCAGATAAGCGAGCACGTTCAAACAAATCCGAAATGTACTTAGACTGGGACAAAAGATATCCCTTGTCAGAGTGAGCAACCTCTATTCCCAGGAATTAACGAAGCAACCCCAAGTCCTTCATATAAAAACGATGAGCTAAATCACGCTTCAAGAACTCAATACCGGCATAATCATCACCAGTAATAATCATATCATCAACATATAAAGACAAGAGTATCCGTCCTGCACTCATACATTTAACCAACAAAGCAGAGTCATGGTTAATAGAATGAAAACCAAGAGAGGTGATGACAGTGGAAAACTTCTCAAACCAAGCACGAGGAGCTTGTTTGAGACCATAAAAGGCTTTACGCAGACGGCATACTTCTCTTGGCTTGTGAGCAACACTAGGAGGAGGAGTCATATAGACCTTCTCATGCATATCATCATTCAAGAAAGCATTCATGACATCCATCTGAGAAATCTTCCACTTGCGGATAGAGGCTACTACAATCAACGTACGAACAATAGTCATTTTGGCTACAGGTGCAAAAGTCTCCTCATAATCCGGACCATATACTTGCAAATACCCCTTAGCTACCAGACGGGTTTTATACCGTTCAACAGATCCATCAGACTTAGTCTTAATCTTATATACCCAACGAGAACCAATAGTATGCTTTCCAGATGGCAGCGGAACCAAATCATGAGTCTAATGAAGAGCAGTCAATTCCTCAGCCATAGCAGCCTGCCAAAAAGGATTAGAAACAGCCTCTCTAAAATAGTTGGGTTTAGATAGGCTATTAACTTTAGCAACAAAGGAAGCAAACGAAGATGAGTATGATGAGTAAGTAAAATCAGGAAGTTTAGTGGACTTACAAGGATGAGTTGACTTGCGTACAGTAGGAACGTCTGCATTCTCAACCGGTGATGGGATGGACGTAGGCACAGAAGGAGCTGGAGGAGTCTCTGTAACAGAGGCATCCATTGTTGTAGATGTCTCAGAAGGCTGACTATCCATGTTATCAAGATCATCAGAGAAAGGATCAACAAACAAAAGATCAGATCGGGTCATATCATGAGATTTGGTAGGAATAGAATAGAAAGCAATATGTTCCAAGAAAATAGCATGACGCGAAGTGTAGAGCTTTTGGCTTATTGGATCAAAACAGCGATACCCCTTTTGACTAATCCCATAACCCAGAAAAACACACAATATAACTTTGGAAGACAATTTATTTGCGTTCTACATGCGGACGAAGAACAAAGTAGGCACAGCCAAAGACACGCAACGAAGAGTAATCAGTTTAGACCCATAAAGTTTTTCAAAAGGAGACATACCAGAATTATGCGTCGTAGGAATGCGATTAATGACATAAGCAGCAGTATGAACTGCTTCCTCCTAGAAAATGCTAGGAACCTCAGAAGATAGTAATAGAGAGCGAGCAGTTTCAACGAGATGATGATGTTTCCTTTCAGCAACGCCATTTTGGTGAGGAGTGTCAGTGCATGAAGTTTGGTATAGGGTACCATCAGAAGAAAGCAATTATGTAAACTCATTAGAAGTATATCCCCCCCTCCCCAAGTCACACCTAAAGCATTTAATAACAGTTGAATGTTGGGTTTTGACAAGGGCACAAAAATCCTTGTTAACAGAGAGAAAATCTTATCTATGTTTCATAAGATATACCCATGTATAACGAGTGTAATCATCAATGAATGACTCATAGTATTTGGAACCCCCTTTAGAACAAACAGGTTCAGGCCCCCGCACATTAGAATGAACAAGATCAAATGAAGCACAAGAAAAAGACATACTTTTTATTAAAAGGTAGGGCTGAAAATTTTGCCAGTTTACACCCAGTACAATCAGCGATATTCGATTTATTCAAATGTACTAAAACGCCTGTAGAGCACACTCATCTGAAGCAGTCTTAGAGGCAGGTCGCGTCTGATTAGAGTTAAACGAATGAGACCGTTGTGGGACAGCAAAAACAGCAGGGGTAGCAGTAACAGATGATTTAGTCCCCTTATCACCCTGAGACTTCAAACGAGTATCCTCTGCTATTAGTTCATGAACCACCGAATCAACCAGTAGGTAGAGGCAAGCGGTGAAGGATTGTCTCTCGTAATCTTTCAAAATCAGACCGTAAAGCCATAAAAAACTATACCAAACGTTGTTCCTCCCTCCTATCAATATACGGCTGAAAATACTTCAAAGCAGTGGATTCGGTAAGAGCCAATTGGTCCCATAAGTCAGACTTGGCAGAATTAAACTCCTGAATACTCAGTGTATTCTGTTGAAGCGCGCGTATATCGGTTTCTTACTGATACTGCTTAGCAAAATTAGACTGCGTAAATTCTCTCCAAATGGTCCGAAACCTGTTTTGCGGTATCATATTTTGCTAACTAAATTCCAATAGGCTAAACCACAGAATTATTGATCCATGTACTAATCTTAGAATTATTAGTCTCTCATGCATCAATAACAATAGCATAATCGGTAGCGTCAACATCAGTAGGTTTAACCTTAGTACCAGAAATATATCCCCACATAGACTTTCCACATAAGAAATTTTTCATCACATAACTCCAATACCCATAGTTCTTACCATCCAACTGAACGCTAATTGCCTGTAATGAATCCTCTCTTCCACCCACCATGATAGAATAGCCAAACAACAAGAAACACTCGAGCAAATAACGATAAATGGCCACCCAACCGAGTATCAACACAAATACCAATATCCCACAAAACCAGACAAGTAAAGCCGCAACAAATTAACAGAACATGCAAATGGTAAACCCTAATGCAAAATCACATCAACCCAGCAAAAAACATAGCAAGTAACAGCCATAGCGTAAATACATACCAATCAAGAATGATTTCAACAGTGATAGAGACGGCTCCACAAAATCGCACCAAAAAATTAATTTTGACAGCCCTTGCAAAGGCGCAGTCAACAGATTCACAAAATCGAGCAGCCGTTTAAAATCGAACAACACTACCAAAATAATTATCTCGAACCAAAGGATTTCGACAGAAATTATCGACAGCCAAATAAAATATGATTTTGATTTACCAAATGAAATCTCACGTCCGCAATATCACCTAAACGATAAAATGATTTCAATGGCAGGAAGCGATGAACGTACCAGCAGCAGCAGCAGCAAGCAGATTGTAAACGGCAGCGGTGAACAAAGGCAGCAGCAACGGCGAGCAGAAAGAAACGGCAGCGGGTGAAAAAAAGCACCCAATAGAACTTCAAAGGAATAATCAAACATGGATCGATAACTCTGATACCATGATGAAATAGATATACCCAAATTATTAGGGTTTTATTATAATGCAAACTTAAGAAAAGAATACAATGAGATGATAAATCTAACAATAGAGAACCCTATATATAGAACACAAACAACCCTAATAGGGCAAAACCATAAAAGCCCAATGGGCCTAACATTATACTAATAATAACCTGTCAGAACATGTAGCAATTGTCATACTTTATTATATAATCTAAGAAAGGTTTTGATTTGCTCAGACTCAGCATATAACGGTCATTATGACTAATTTGCAATATCAGAAATTCTAGAGATGCACTTTAGAGATAGCTTATAGGTTAGATGCGAGTATTTCTAAAGATGCACTCTATAATTTCAATTAATACTGTTCTAACATGATTACCGAATTTCATTCGGGATTTGAGATTTATGGGGCTAACAGGTTTTAATTACTTAATCATGTTAGTTTACTTTGTGTAAATGTGCTTTATACATATGAGATCCTGTAATATTGTGTTATACCATGATTTACTGTGATTATTGTGATAAACCGTACGGTTGGACCAAGGTTCGAGTAGCTCCTAACCCTTTTAGCACTAGCGACTGCTTGTGCGGTTCCGGAGACTACGTGTGTAGGAAACGATCCATTGAGATTATTATCATTATAAGGAAGATTTCCACTGGGATGGATATCATATTCCAGTTTAGCAAGGACCGCTAAACCTTTTATTGGGCTTTGTATATTAAACTAACTTGCATTTGCACTATCTAATTTAGTTAGCATATTTCCATAACTTGCATCTTAGGGATTCAGGGAAGCGATAGTAGGTGTGTTGTACCCAAATAGGTATCAACTGCTACATTGGCTTGAGGATACTTAGCTACCTTACTAGAGGTAATGATCTGCTGTGAATTGTAATTACGTATATGCTTCAGATATATATCTGTGTATATATATATATATATATATATATATATATATATATATATATATATATATATATATGTGTGTGTGTGTGTGTGTGTGTGTGTGTGTGTGTGTGTGTGTAGATTCAAGATCAATGGGTTCCATGTTAGACTGGGGTACCGACGAACCATTTATAGCAAATCATTTATCATTAAATCATTAAAATAATAAAAAATTTTACTTAAAATTCTTTCCCACATTAATTAATGTTGGTGGTAAAAATGGTATTAAAAAGTTTAAATTAGAATCAAAGATTTTATGTATCTCATGAAAATCTTCATTTCAGTTAATATCATTGCTTACAACCATACTAAACATGTGCAATGATGACACTTCATAAACCACGATTGAACATGTTCAATAACGTCAATATTGATTCATCACCAAAACGGTTAACAGCGACTTAAAACACAATAAACCCTGATTGCACATGTTCAATGGCATGTAAATAAAACTGAACATTCACAAACGGTTTGAAGAAAATAATAAATACCTTATTTCACACATCCGGCTGAACATGTTCACCAAAACCCATTGTCGAATCCGATTGAACATGTTCACTAAAACACATTGTCGAATACGATTGAACATGTTCACTAAAACCCATTGTCGAATCCGATAGAACATGTTCACTAAAACTCATTGTCGAATCCCATTGAACATGTTCATTAAAACCCATTTTGAAATTAATTATAAATATGTTATGAAAGTAACTCCCTATAATTAAAGGATCCATTAATTTATTAGTTGTCATCTATTATTTAACATAAACCTAATTGACTATATTACCCTTTTAAACTTATAACCAAACATGGATGGATTCAGGTTCCCCAGTCTAACATGGTACTCCATTCTGTGACTATCGTATTGTACTTAAAGTCAACTGCCCAAGTTTGCTTGTAGCTATTACAATGGGGTTATGGTCAGGTTCTTGAATCTTAAATGTCATTTAACAATCTTTATTACATAACATTTTGGTTGTGTTTTGGGGTATTAAAGAACCGAAAGTCTTGTCCAAAATCATATATTACATAAACTGTGGGTTGAAATTGCCAGCCATGAGTAAAAATATGAAAGTAATTAAATTGCTATTTTGATTAATAAAAAGCTAATGATGACTTGTTAAATAGATTTTCAGGTCATCCATTTCACGTTAAAGATAAAAAAAACAAAATGCGCTTGTTATTTTAGATAATTTTTTAAAAGAAATTATAAATGTTATTATTACAAAAAAAATATTTTTATTTTTAGTAATTAGTCCTATATTTCAACGTTTTTTATAGGGTTTAGTATTTAAAAAAACAACATGTTTTCATAGTTTTTGTGATTTAGTCACTCTGTGATATTTTTTCCCAAGAAAGCTCTCAAGTTATTGTTTCAATATGGTTTTCGGAAAAAATTTTGTTTTTTTTTTCAAAATCAACACTGTCTTTTTCCACAAAAAACCAACAGTTTTTCACAATTTTTGTAACACCCTTGCCACATAAACCACCATTACAATTAACCCAGGATTAATCACCACATATATTGATACATAATAATCTGAATACTTAAACAAGTGCGGAAGCAATAAATACATAAATACAGTACAAGTTTTAAACACCCTACGATACTACAGGGTTCCAATTTAAATCTACAACTCAGTACATTATTACAACAACCCAATATTACAATATTGGTCCCTCATTTCAATTACTGATTGATTAGTAGATGATCTTCAATCAATTCAACTAATGACCTAGCTAGAAGGTCCCGCAGAGGATTTCTCTTTTCCTGTAAAATTGAACAACTGAGGGGTAAGCGAATACACATATTTACGCATTCTATAAATCTTTATGAAGCCTCCCAAGAGTAACACCGATGACATACGCCGTATACTCTCTTCGTACACCAAGTACGGAACAAGAGTCGCAGCTCCTTCGAGCCAAAGCTCGGCATTTAAACCAACCATCTGAGACAAACATAACATCAAGGATGACCTACTGCCTATCAGGACTTTGGAGGGATCAACTCCAGGTCGTATAGCACAGTAACATCTGATTACAGATGCGACCCGCCGCTCCATCAAAAGATGCACAACAAAGAAACGGACATGCAACAAGCAACAATGTGCATCTATGTCTACGCAAGTTAGTAGAATTCCAAATGAAAGTGAAACAACAGGTCTCAGCAGGCAATAGCTAATATAAAACAGATATAGACATGAGAAATCCTATGTACTCACAGTGGGTGCGTTAATTAACTTCAATTTATTTTATTTCTCCTCGAGCTTTCAACCGGAATCACAAAGTACCCCACTGTGGGTTAAACAACACCACAAGGGACCTGATACATTTTCATAGAAAATACATACCATCAATAACTTATTTAATAATAATTCTCATCAAATTTCACAAGTTACAGTGTTAACCATTCGAAATTGTCATCCGAAATTTATATCTTAATCCTCAATGTTCCGTGTCGCCATTATGTCCAAAACTCATCATTATCTGGATTAAAGAATGTCCTACTATATCTATTTTATTCTCACAGTACAAAACACAACCGAGATGACTATATATATATATATATATATATATATATACACACACACACACACACATAAATGTTTCTGTTTCAGTAAGAAGGGATTACCGAAATCTTCAAAGTTTCGGTATTCAACAAGTTTTTGTATAACTCATGGGTTTCGGTATTTCTCTGTACTTTTCATGGGTTTCGGTAGTATGGGTCTCGATATTTATAAGGTTTTGGTATATTACCGAAACCATGAATGTTTCGGTGTACATGAGATGGTCTCGGTGTGATGGGTTTCGGTATATATATATATATATATATATATATATATATATATATATATATATATATATATATATATATATATATATATATGTATATAAAGTTTCAATATATGTGTGTACCGAAACCTTAAGGTTTCAGTACTTTCAAGTAGATCTCCGTACTACACTTGGGTCTCGGTAGGTTTCTGCAAGTGGGTAATACTGAAACCTTAGGGTTTCGGTACCCATGCAAAACACACAGAACACATACGGTTTCTTTTCCTTTTTCTTTGCTTTCGGTATTTCTTTGAGTTTCAGCAACAAACAACTATTTTAAACACATAATACTTTATAGATTATGATGAATTGAAGCTGATTTTAAGTTCTTAAATCACTGAAATCGTGGGTTTCTAATGAACCGAAAACACAAATTTAAGATGATAATTTACCTTAAATACTTGTTGAATCCTTGAATCCTTGTAGGATTTGGTTGCTTGAGGCTTGATTGTTGATTCCTTAACTTAAATCTTGGATTTCGTTGCAAGAAATTTTTGAGATGAGTTAGAGAAGATGAACCGCACTTTTAAAGAGAGAAAGTAGTGGGAGATTGATTTTGATCCAATTGAAAGACTTCGTGTCTTTTTATTCCCCATTTTCAACTTGTGGCACATTTAGCCCATTAACTTATCTGATTTTATAAAATAAAGAAATCTATCTTTATATTATCCTCACAAACACTAATAATTAATTATATGTAATTAATAAATTGAAATTCAAAATTTTAAATAAAGCAACCAACTTTTATAATTAATCCAAATGCAATCCCACTTAATTATATTAACTTACAAAAAATCCAACTAATCAACCTAAATTACAACAATTAAATTTTTTTAGGATGTTACAGCATGGGCTCCACCACGCTCAAACTTCGTCCTCGAAGTTATTTGGCTTCAAACAATTGCAATTATTTCTTAATCATTTCATTCTTTGTCTCCCAAGTATGATTGGCTCCTTTGTGATGCTTCCAACGCACAAGCACCATCTCTATCTCTTTGCTCCATAACTTTTTCACTTTGGTATCTAACACACACTCCGGCTCTTCCACATATCAGAGTCTTTCATCAATCTGCAGCTCGGTGTGATCAGCTCAGTCCTCGTTTCCAGTAGTAAAAGACTTCCTAAGATTTCCAACATGAAACACCGGGTGTATTCCCGACATCTCCTTTGGTATCTCTAAACGATAAGACTGGTTTCCTACTTTCTCGATAATCTTGAATGGTCCAACAAATCTTGGAACCAATTTTCCTCTCTTTACAAAACGAGTCACACCTCTCATAAGTGATACTTTCAGATATACCCAATCGCCCACATCAAAATTAATCGGTTTGTGCCTCCTATCATGGTAACTTTTCTGTCAATCCTGGGCCGCTTTCATATTCTGTCTCACTAACTGTATTTTCTCGTTCGTTTCTTGTAGTAATGTCAGCCCAACAATTGGTGTTTCTCTGGTTTCTCTCCAACATGTAGGAGTCCTACACCTTCTCCCATACAATGCTTCAAACGGTGCTTTCTTGATAGTCGCATGGTAACTGTTGTTGTACAAGAATTCTATTAGTGGTAAATGATCGTCCCAAATACCACTTAGATCCAAAATGCACGACCTCATCATATCCTCTAAGGTAAGAATGGTCCTTTCGCTTTGGCCATCAGTTTGTGGATGGTAGGTTGTACTCATTGCTATTCTCGTTCCCAATCCTTCTTGTCCTGATGACCAGAAGTTGGAAGTAATGAGACTATCCCGATCAGACACTATAGACTTTGGAACTCCGTGTCTAGAAACAACTTCACTCATATAAACCTGAGCCAACTTTTCCAACGAATAACTTTCCTTGATGGGAATGAAATGTGCAGACTTAATTAATCTATCAACGATCACCCATACAGCATCGTGTTGACGCCTAGTCTTTGGCAACTTGGTGACGAAATCCATCGTAATGTGTTCCCATTTCCATTTGGGAATAGGAAGCAGTTGTAGACTACCATAAGGCTACTGATGTTTGGCTTTCACTAACCAGCAAGTCATGCATCTCTCCACGTACTGACGAATATTTTTCTTTAATCCGGGCCACCAAAAGTCTGCTTTCAGTTCATTGTACATCTTTGTGCTCCCGGGATGTACAAAAAACTTTGACTGATGTGCTTCTTCAATAATCACTCTCCTCATACCCCCGAACTTTGGCACCTAGATTCTTCCATATACACCTTTCAATCTCGACTCACTTGTTTCTATTATCTTCTTATATACTCGAATATCCTTAGCATCAATGTTTTCTTCCTTTAAAGCTTCCTCTTGAGTGGCTTTAACATCGTCAATAATTGTGGAGGTCAACATTGTGGAAGTCATCATATAGCAACAGTCCTTAGCATAAGCTTTGCGACTCAAAGCATCGGCTAACACGTTAGCCTTTCCGGGATGATAAAAAATCTCTCAATCATAATCATATCCTTTATAAGTTCCATCGAACGTCTTTGTCTCATGTTAAGCTCTTTCTTATTGAAAATGTACTTCAAACTCTTATGGTCCGTGTAAAGCTGACACTTAGTTCCGTACAGATAATGTCTCCATAACTTCAAGGCAAAAGTTACAGCTGTCAACTCTAGATCATGAGTCCAGTAGTCTTTCTCGTGCTACTTTAACTGTCTCGAGGCATACGCTGTAACTTTCACACGTTGCATCAGTACAGCACCTAACCCCAACCTCGATGCATCCGTGTAAACCATAAAGTCTTCATTACCCTCCGGTAAAGCAAGTATCGGCGCTTCACTTAATGTTTTCTTCAAGATCTCGAAAGCCTCTTGCTGCATAGTTTCCCAAACAAACGGTGCATTTTTCTTTGTTAATGCAGTCAAAGGGACTATAATCTTTGAGAAATCATTTATAAATCTCCGATAATACCCCGCCAATCCAAAAAAGCTTCTTATCTCTGTAGCTGAACGAGGCGGTTCCCAGTTTCTTATAGCTTCTACCTTAGCTGGATCTACCGAAATCTCAGCTCCTGAAATCACATGTCCCAAAAATTGAAACTGTTGCAGCCAAAACTCACATTTTGAGAATTTGGCATACAACCTCTTTTTTCTTAACAATTCCATCAACTCCCTTAGATGAACAGCATGTTCGGCTTCGGACTTGGAGTATACCAAGATATCATCTATGAGTACGATCACTGATTTGTCCAACATCGGTCTGCAAACCCTATTCATAAGATCCATAAAGACAGTCGAGGCGTTGATCAAACCAAATGGCATAACAAGGAACTCGTAATGACCATAACGAGTCCTGAAAGCCGTCTTAGGTACATCTTCCTCTCTAACCTTCAACTGATGGTATCCCGATCGCAGATCAATCTTAGAGAATACACAAGCCCCATGTAACTGATCGAACAAGTCATCAATCCTCGACAACGGATACGTGTTCTTAATTTTCAACTTATTCAGCTCCTGGTAATCGATACACATCCTCATCGTGCCATCCTTCTTCTTAACAAACTGTATAGGGGCTCCCCATGGCGATGAACTCGGTCGAATGAAGCCCTTATCCAACAACTCCTGTAGTTGTTTCATCATTTCTTGCATCTCGGTAGGCACAAGGCGATAAGGAGAATGAGCTACCAGTGCACCTCCAGGGATCAGAACGATTCAAAATTCCACTTGACAGGTCTTCCGGAAACACATCCCGGAATTGTGACACAACAGGCACATCGGCCACGGTTTTCTTCTCAGCCTTGGCATCAATAGCATATGCCAAGTAGGCGTCACACCCCTTTGCAACAAGCTTTCGAGCTTTTGCAATCGTTAACAAACACAGATCCCCGCTTCTCCTATCCCCATATATGCAAATCTCACGCCCCTCTGGAGTAGTTATCTTTATCATACGCTTCTTACAGATTGTATAGGCTTCATTTTCGATCAACCAGTCCATTCCGACAATCACGTCAAACTCACTGAACTCTATCGTGATTAAGTCCAAATTGAAGACTACATCTTCAATCACTAAAGTGCAGTTACGGTATACGTGATCTACTTTGACTAACGTGTTACTAGCAGTTTCAATGTCTAACACAGCAGATAACTTAGACAATAGCAGGGCAAGTTGTTGAGCAAAAATAGTAGACACAAAAGATCGGTAGGAAAAGAATTAACTATAAACAAACCTGTGACCACCTCCGGGTTTTCCTTAGCCTCCTCCACGATTATTTGAAATGCACGAGTCGGTGCCCTTTGTGGCTGGTTCCGGCGGTTGACTGAACCACCATTTGATCTTCCAGATGATCGAGTCGAAGATGGAGAAGCAGCTGCTGGATCATTCTTTCTACAGTTTCTACTATAATGCTCCCATACCCCACACTTATGGCAGGCATCCGCTTTCCGTGGGCACTCATTCTAGAAATGACCCAACTCCCTACAACAAAAACAAGCACGTCCATTTACACACTTGCCAAAATGTTCCAAATGGCATTAATTACAGTACCGCGGTTCTGTGTTGATGGACTACGTACGAGCACGACCAGAAGACCCAGATGATCGACGATAAGATTGTTGTGGTGAATATTGCGAAAAACGGGAAGAACCAGAGTATCCCTTTCACGTTGGCGCTTCGGAAGTGACGGCTGAGTAGGATTAGCTGAAACGGCGGTAGACCCGACCGTGTATCCGGACATAATCAAAATCTGCTCGACATTTCTGGAAGCTTCCAGTAAGCCAGCAAATGTTGGATATCGCACATTGCTCATGACTCTTCTGATTTCCAGATCCATTCCAGTTTCGAATCTGGTCACCTTTCTTTCCTCAGTCTCAACTTGGTGAGGCGCAAACAAACTCAGCCTCGTGAATTCTACAGCATACTGGGACACAGACTTAGTCCCCTGAATCAGTGTTTTGAATTTAGCTTCTAGTCTTTGGCGTTCATCAGTCGGGCAGTATTGCTGAGTGAAGACTTCAGTAAACTCAGCACATATCATTACAGAAACCTTCTCCAGTGTCAAAGCATTCACCATGGAATTCCACCACATAACTGCGAATTTAGTAAACGTGGCTGTAGCAAACCGGACCATGTCCTTCTCAGAACAATCACTGATTCGGAATGTTCGTTCGGTTGCTGTTATCCATTCTAGAGCAGCAACAGCATCTCCCAGTCCATTAAACTCAACAGTCCCATTTCCTTTGAAGTCCTTAAACCGACAACCTTTAGGCTTATTAGATGACCCAGTGTTGTCAACTTGATTGTCATCGTTGTTGCCCTCTTTTTCCTTACTCTTTCTCTTATCTTCCCTTCACTTGGCTTCGGCCTCATCTCGAGCCCGAAACAGTTCTTGAATCATCTTATTTTGCTCAGCCGTCATGGCTAGCATCATTTCTCTTGTTTCTTTGGGTGTCATTCCTCATCCAGACATGTTTTAAAATATAGAACATATAACTTGTTTAGTAAACATGTCATTTATTTAAAGACACCACCCATTGTCCCATATGAAAGTCAATCTCCTATGATTACTAGATCGTAACCTATCTTAGTTCAGATCATTACTTAAAATCACTACATATTATCACTTAATGTTTGAGACTAAGACCTCACGGACATTTGAATCTCAAACTACTGCTCTGATACCATTCGCTGTGACACCCTTGCCACATAAACCACCATTACAATTAACCCAGGTTTAATCACCACATATAATGACACATAATGATCTGAATACTTAAACAAGTGCGGAAGCAATAAATACATAAATACAGTACAAGTTTTAAAACACCCTACGATACTACAGGGTTCCAATCTAAATCTACAACTCAATACATTATTACAACAACCCAAATATTACAATATTGGTCCCTCATTTCAATTACCGATTGAGTAGTAGATGATCTTCAATCTCTTCAATTAATGACCTAGCTAGAAGGTCCCGCAACGGATTTCCCTTTTCCTGTAAAAATTGAACATCTGAGGGATAAGCAAAACTTAGTGAATACACATATTTATGCATTCTATAAATCTTTATGAAGCCTCCCAAGAGTAACACCGACGACACACGCCGTATACTCTCTCCGTACACCAAGTATGGAACAAGAGTGATGTGCCGCTAGCACACCTTGGTTTTAATTATGAGAATGGATATAAATATACTAAAACTAGCGATAATTAGGCAAGTATCACCCATCGTATGCTAATATAGTATAAGTAAGTCCAGGTATCGAACACAAGGACAAATGTAAATTATGAAGGAAGAGATGTAGTTAACAATTAGCTATGGTGGAGATGTTTCGAACTTTTTATAAAACTAGAATTTATCGGTATTGAGATTTAACAAAAACACACTTTATGAATTAAAGGATGGGAAATTTATATACGGCTAAAACACAATCAAGAAAACATGTAATCAAATGGATTTACGCCCCCTAAACATCGGATAATAACAAACAATTAAACACAGATTCGATAAAATGTTGGAAGGAGTAAAAAGATAAAATCACTCAAATCTCTTATATATGATCAAATCCTTTTATTCCAAATAACTGATATTAATTGCACTCAAATCTCTTATATATGAACTCCCTATCAGCTATATATGTAAACAATAATTAATTGGTTACGCAGATCTCTCAAAAATAACCAGCTAACCCCACAACTACTAACTTGAACACGCAAACTTCTTATAAATGTTCAAATTATGAATTGTGCGAATACCGAAAGTTTACATAAAATTTTACAAAACTTTGAAAGGTGATTTCGTTCGCACAAAATACACAAGTTTATATTAGACTTTCATCAGAAATATAAACCAATTTAAATTGTCTAGTTAACACTATTTAATCTCATCATTTTTCTATCTCTAGACAAAATCCTTAATAAATTAAGTTTTCCATAACTTATTAAGAATGATCATTTATCATTTTTCTAATTCTCATTATAAAAATAACAAATAAACACGACGAGATTATATTGTGATTAGTCAAACAATGAAGATTAACGATCAAAGTAACGTAAAACATAACATTAATATCCAATCATCCAAATTAGAAATTATCCAATGTTTAGGGTTTGTTTACCCAAATGATTACATTAGAAAACTACTGCATAACATAGTAAAACATCCACATTATCGACGAGAGAAATTTAAACATTTCAATAACGCGAAATGTTAGAAAAACTCCCCGAACTATGTTGGTGTTGATGAAATGAAGGTTATTCTTGATTGAATCCATAAGTTGCAACAAGTTCGCGACCTCTTCTTCTCCAAAAATTCGTCAAGAAAGTGTTTTTTTTCTCCCCAAGAACCGTCTGCCTTTTGTTGCAGAAAAATGAGACTTTTTGTAAATCGACTCGGCGAGTCGATGATGTGTTGCACTGCCATTGGACCGTCCAAAATGAACGCCTTACTTCTGGAAAAGTAGACGACTCGCCGAGTGAGAATGGGTGACTCGCCGAGTCGCTTTGCTGGCGGCTTCTCATTGGTTGTGGAGAAAGGAGGCATCCATGTGAATTTTTAAATCGACTCGCCGAGTCGATTTAGCGACTCGTCGAGTCGCCATCAGGAAACTGGCAATTCACCATTTTTCTTCCAACACAACCTAAAAATAACAATAATCACAATAAGCTAATACTTTTCCCATAAAAACACACTTTTATCAATGAAACCACGAGGATATCGCCCTATAAAACATGTATAATATAGGCGATATCAATCATTCCCACACTTAAGCGTTTCTTGTCCTCAAGTAACTCTCAATTCAAGCACGAATGCAATTCTCAAGTCGATAACCAATTCAAGCTCAAAATCTCTCTTTTGACAAAATCAAAGATCGTAGGACATCAAAGATTTGGGTGAACATAAGATGGAAAAGCAAGTCTTAGAACAACTTACACATGAAATGGAGATAGCCACATGACACCTTCAACTTTTGCATTTAAGAAATGCATGATCAAACACCTCACAAAATATGACACTCAATCACTCGGTGTATAGGGAAAAACAAGATCACTCAAAATGCAACAAGTTAAAGCACTCAAAACATAAGCTTTCTATGGCATCAAATCTCCAACAATTTAAATCAAGAAATGTGCTAAAATCAAGAGGACTTACACGGGAGCAACGAGGTTAAGAGTTATGGTTAGGAAAATTTGGTTAAAGTGGTTAAAATAGCCTAATGAAACGAAGCCAAGAGATGAATGAAGAACTTCTAATCATAAAAGAGGAGGGAACACTTTTTATATATATTTTTATAACTAATAACTTCCCAATTTGAAGCTAATCTTAATGGATATGTTGACATAAAGCACAATTAGCTTTCAAGAAGTTGCAATTTTTCCACTTTTTTTTTAACGATCAACCTCTATAAACACTTTCCAATCATGGCTCCAAACATCTCAATGACTATGAAAATATAGGCTACTAAAATCTAACAGAAAAGTAAAATGAAAAGACTAAAAATAAATGGCTAAAAGAAAATGAAACGGATATAAGCACAAATGGGCTAACTAGGGGCTATTTGAAGGTTAATCAAGAAAAGAAAGCTAAAAAATTGGTTTCCTAAATGTCTCTATCATGTAATTACACAAAAACTTGAAAATGTGTTCTTGACATGCATGTCCATAGCAAGTTCTAAAATGAGTACAATAACCGGCACACACATAACCAAAAAGAATGATGAGCAATTATAAATGATGGAAGCTCGTAAAGGCCCAAAAGCTCACGAATAAACATAGGTATCAGGGTTAATGTTTGTCAATCATGCAAGCCTTAAAAACAAAATGTTTTGGCAAACACTTGGCTATCCCAATACATGCTTACATGAATTCTAACAAATGCAACCAATTATATTCACCCAATCAATAATGCCAAAAGATCTAATATCTAGTCGAGAGATTGCGAAAAGGTTTTTCAAATATTCCTGAAATTATACTGCTTATGCTTAAAACTGAGGCTATCATGACAAAAAGCAACGAAAAGCAGGTTGACTAAACATATTCCCACACTTGAAATCAACATTGTCCTCAATGTTTGAATATTAGCAAGTAAAATATGGACAATGAAATCTAAAGAGCAAAGGTTTAGAATCCCCCTGAAGTGCGAGACGGAAGGAAAATCCTGAAAGTTGCTATGAATTGAGCCACTTTCCAATCTGCTCAACCCTGTAGAAACAATACCAAAATGATTTTAGAATCACAAAGCCTTCAAAAAGATACGGAACAAAAACAGACGCTAAATTACTAAAAACAAAAACTTAACAGAAAAGCAATCAAGAGTAAAATGCAAAAAAGTAAATTGTTCAATGGCATCACGCCTTACAACCCAACAAACCGAACAGTAAAAAAACATAAACGTTTCAACACAAACTTAAAAATCCATCTGAGCTTCACAAACAAACTCATCGTGCAATCTCCTACTCGTTGACAACATCATCATCCTCATCATCACTCTCATCATCATCCTCCTCATCATCCTCCTGTTGTTGTTGCTGAAACTGATGTTGCCTTTGATCTCATGTATTGTATGGATCTGGAGCCGGAGGCTGCATCGCTCGATGCTCAGGTTGCTGGATACTGAATAAGCTATCGACCGAAGACTGAAGATGTTGTAGATATCTCCCGGTCTCTAATGATTGTTGATTATAAACTGAGCCCATATGATCTTGATTACTTATATTCTGCATGAGCAAGGAGTTGAGCTGAGTACTTTGCAGATTCATCGATGCAAAATGTTCCTCCATACGATCAAAACAAGCGTCCCAAGGATATGGTCCTGGACCAAACTGATAGAACTGAGGTGGGGGTTCTTGTTGAGGTGGGAGGGGGGTCTCTTGCTGCTGTTGTTCAAGTTGCTGTTATTGCGGCTGTGGCTGCTCACGTCTCTGTGGTACACACACACACACACACACATACACACACACACACACACACACACATATATATATATATATATATATATATATATATATATCCCTTCCAATAGGTTTGGTTGTGATCTTCACTTTCCTGAAAAAATATTCGTCAGTGAATCCAGGCGGATCAAGCTCTCTGAGACTAGCTACATTATTAGGGGTCAGAAGATTAAAAGAACGAGCTAGTCGAGTAACAAATCGACCACCGCAGATGGAGCTGCCATAGAATCTGCCTCTAGCATGAATGAAATATGTGGATACATGATAGGGCACACAAATATAAGACTGAGGATGCAATAGCCCATACATCAACCATAAATCCTGCTTCGTCACTTTCTCGGTGCCTTGAATTCTACTCATGGCATCAAAAGTGATGCATCTGTGCACCAAGCGATGAAACGGATCAAGAATTTCGATTCATAGGCAGATCGAGCAACATAGAATCCATTAGCAATCTGAGACCAAAATTCTTCATAAGAAAATTTTGAAGGTGATGCCTTCAATCCGTCTTCCAGATAAGTCAAGAAATCTGGATGACTGGCCTCTTGCTGTGTGTAAAGCCCCAATCTTCTAGCTAAAGCAACAACAGACATCGATCAAGAAACCCCTCCTAAACGAAACTGCACCGTCGCTGGGAAATTCATATCCTTGGTGACTTCCAAAAAGCTATAGGTCGAGTAGAATTCCAAAACAAGCTTAGCATAAATCGGCTCTCGGATAGCCATCAGGTTGGTCCAAGCATGAGAGGTGAAGCCCTCATGGTTGACCACAAAAATGGACTCTAATCATTGGGGAATAGAAAGATCATCAGGCCCAACAATAATGGATCCTAAGAAATTCCAGTTGATGTGCCTCCCCACATCTATCTCCCTTGAAACTAGCTCAGCTAGCCTGCCCATATATTCCTGCTTCAGTCTAGATGAAGTGCCCGAAAATCGCAGGAATGGATGGTTCAAGTTGCAAACCAATCGGGCAGGAATAACATTTCGCGGATTGGGCTCCGCTTCGAATGCTGAAGGACCAGCTCTTGATGATTCCCCTCGTTGTCTCTTTGAGCTACTGGCCATAATCTGCATCAAAACAAAAATCCATATATCAATACTATACATAGTATTTAACTTGGGAAGAGATAAGTTACATCAATAACAAACACTCATTGTAATTAGAACGTTGTGTCCAACTTTGCTATTAAGTAACATGACATGTAAATTCCAATTAAGAACCCAATCAACAATTATTCCACTACCTTCCCACACTTATGAAATACAAATACCAATTAGGCATCGGTCATATAGTTGTGCACAAATACAACAACTTCAAATAAGCACAAGCACATTCAAGCAATTTTCAAGATTATCAATTAGCATAACAATCATGAACAATATACTTGCATTTAAACCGTGTATCCACTTTCCAATCAAACTCAATTATATCTAAAGTGATCTTCTACTCCAACCATACATGCCTTTGAAAAGACAAACATAAAACCAACAAAACTAACACATTATGAAACTTAAAAGTGACTAAAACTAAATGTAAATATGTAATCCCGATATGTTTCAGCACCTTGATGATTTCTTATCAAAACCCAAGAAGAACAAAGCTCAATAATTAGGCAATGATGAAGAAAAGACAATAAGAATATTGAGAGTAAATGCAAGATGGCGGTTGCTGTGATATTAGAATATTCAACCGTGTCTTTACAATGGTAACCCTAGGAGCTATTATAGCTCCATTTAATTAAGTATGGGGTATTGACACAAATGCCCCCTAGACTTTTACAAGGAAATAAATTACAAAGGAACTAAATACAAAACTAAATACTAAGGAAATAATTATTACAAAATAAGTCCACATGATCGAAATTAAATGTCTAACAATCTCCCCCTTTTCGATCATTGTGGAGGTCCTGGAACTCTGGCATGATCGGTCGATTCTCGAAGTCTAAGGATGACGTCAAAGCGTCTGGTCACTTGTCTCATATGTAGCTTTTCGTTCAGGAGGTCAATGCCGCTGAGGGTATCCTAAATCTCCTTCGGTGAGCATCTTTGTTCTGGATCTGGTTGAGGGTCAAAATCTTGAACTTTCTGAGTAAGCGCGGCTCGAACCAATCTGAGAGTGCCGTCGGAGTAACATGGAAGATCCTCAAAGCGCATGAACCTTTTGTAGCCCTTCTGATTTACAAAATGACACCCGGGTCTCCTGTGAATATAACTCTGTAGGCCGGATGGTGGGCTAGCAGGAAGCTATCTTGATCAGGAGCTTTCAGACCCACTTTGACTAAGGCACTCTCAAATGCCATCTGAAAATCTCTGAGGCACATCACAATTGAGCGGCGATTCATGCATCGGACCAGGGCTGCAACTGCAGTCATGTGAGTCAAACGACCCTTGATTTTGTATTTCAGCTTGTTGTGCAGAAGCTCGATGTCGTCTATGTTCACAAAATCAAGGTCGCTTTCATACAATTCTTGAACCGTTCCGTCTTCTTTGAGTACCTCGAAGGCCGGAGTGAAAACTCTGGCCCTTTTGTACATGTGGATGTTATTGATCTTTACAATTTTGGATTTAGACCAATATTTGCTCTTATCTCTCTTTTCCCTTAGCATCATCTGATTATATTCTGCTTGAACGCATCGAGATGCATTGGTCATCACCATCAGAAGACGTCTACTGTAAGACCCCGGCTTCTTTCTAAATATCATCTTGAATCTTCCTTCTAAGAAAGGATTCTGAAACTGTTCAAGCGGGAACTTCTGCAAGAATTCTTTTAACACCTGGACCGGAGGTTCTTCTAATTCGGCGGGAGGAGCTTCAAGAAGTTTCAAGACTCGAGCCCTCCGGTCCTGACTCAACTCTTCTTTTGTTTCTGCATCCAGATTATGAACTTTTCCCCTTGAATACCAATTGATCCATGCTACGTCTGTCATGTCGCATATTGCGGTGACATCTTTTGTAGCAAAGCAGTCAACAGTTCGGGACCCTGAAGATTCGGCAATGGAGCAGGCAGAGCTGATTGAGTTGGAAGGGTTGTTTGGACTGAAGGGGTAGGTGTAACTGATGGGATTTCTGTTGGTGTGGGGGTGATTTGGATTGATGGAGTTTCTATGGGAGTAGGTGAAGGTGATTGGATAGTAGAAGTTATTTGTTCTTGAGGTGCATGGGTTGGGGAATCCAAAACTTCAATTGGGGAGGATGATTTTTGCGGCGATTGGGGTTCAGGCTTTGGTGTGAGAAAGATATAGTCGTTATCAGTATCAGAGTCTGAGTCAGACACTAATATGATTTCGACTTTTTCATATTTAGGTTCATATTTTACCATTGCTGACATAGGATCTAGAGGAGCTGGACCTTCAATTTGTAAAGGTTCATACTCTATCATTAACGTCTCCGTAGCCTCATAAGTCTGATCCCCAGACCCCTAAATGATTGTACCTTCGGTCTCTGCTCCCCCTACAAACAATATTGGGTCCTCAGACTGAGTTTTCTGTCTTTTCTCCTCCTCATGGCGATCAGGGTCGTCCTGATCGTCATGTTTCCTTTTATGGGACTCAGCCTGAGGACGGCATTGTAGCTCAATCACGGCGGACTCAAGGCGGTCCATTCTGGAATTTAGTTGCTCCTGGACTTGAAGAATAAGACGTGTAAGCGCATCAATTTTGTCCGAGAGCTCTGCTATTTGGTTCTGGACTGAATGGGACCTTGGTGGAGGCACAGCTTCAGAAGCGACACCATTACCCTTTATAAGTGAGAGAAGGGCGGTGTGACGTTCCTCAGCAGCTTCCTTTTGGGCGTCCAGGTCAGCCCGGATAATCACACCGGCAGCACGAAGAGCTGACGTTAGCATCTCCAAGTTGATGGGGAGATGGCCTGAAGTGGATGGCGTTGATGGAGCCACTTCAGGTCTTCAGTCATTTCTGGCTCCACTATGGGACGCTCAGATCCGGAAGTTTGTTGAGCTGCCACGGAGGCAGCTCCTGGGGATGCCACAGAGGCATCGTGCGTCGTGTGTGTTTGGGGGGATGGAATCGTGAATGAAGGAAGTGTGGTCACATGGGGAAGAGTGTGACCTCGTTCAACACTGCCACTCTCCGAATGAGAGGGTGATGGTGTATGTGCAAAATCCACGTGGAATGAAGTGGTTTCCCTTTGAGGGGATACCAAGTGGATGGTGGGAGTGATGTCGACCATTAGACTGATGGTCTAATGGTGGGTGGTCCGGCTGATAGGGCTGCGTTCACCCTCAGATTGGATATCTATCCCTCGTATGACAGAGACGGTGCGTTCGGAATCCGCCGCCTCTGCCGCCTCACCACCTTCGCCCTCACTCACTAACACAAGCTCCCCCTCCCCTATCCCCAATGATTGTTGTACTTCCGCCTCTGCTCCCTCATCCTCACTCATCCTAGTCTCACCTCCGGATTGGCTAGACTCAATCGGTTCTAACTGAGCCTCATCCGGATAAAACACTCGAATATAAGCCCGTACCCTTTCCAAATCCCTTGCTTTTAGAAGAAGTGAGAAAGGGATAGTCATTATCGGCACAGAACGTGCCCTCTTTGGCAAAGTAAGCTTCTGAATGTCCACTGTAGAGTAGACATCCGCCTCAGCGCGCTCGTGGATGTCTTCATCGTTATCCATCGCATATTGGATGATCAGCTGCAAAAATCGTTGGAGAGGTATGTACTTGCGTCCTTTTTTGGTTCCTCTCTCCAAATGTACTCTTTTCAATTCCTCGAAGAGGAAAGCCGCATAATCAACATGGCGGTCAAAGGCAAAGCCGGTGAACATGGCTAAAACCTGAGCCGAGGCAGAGTCGTGGCCTGAGTGTTTTGCTGTGAAGCACTTGTTAATGACGTCGAAGAGAATCCGCCAATGAGATTGGAGATTCTTTGTTCGGAAATCGGAGGGTTTGGTGAGAGGGCCGTCATAACCCAGGGTTTGTATTTCGGCGAGGGTTTCTGGGATGGAAGGGATGGGATCAAAGTGAAAACGGGAGGGTAAATAGTTTTCGGCGGGTAAGCGAAGGATATGGCGTATGGCGGCGATGGTGATTTTGACTGGGACACAGTCAATGGTGGTTGTGAAGAAGAGTTCGGCGTCGGTAACATATTGCAATCTGTTCCAAAATTGTTGCAGGTATATCTGGGGAACAGCGATTGCGGTAGACAGGGGGTAATATATGGGGTGGTGAAGGAGGATGTCGAAGGCGAGGGTTTTTGGTTCTTTGGTGAGAATGGAGACGTCGAGCTGCCAGTTATGTGGTATAAACTCGACAAACTCGGCCTGGGGAAGAATGGATTGTTCGGGTAGTTGTGTGTTATTATTGGGAATGGGAGGATGGGGTATGGTGAGAACAACAGCTGGTTCCATCATCCTGCAAGGTGCATCAAAGTTAGAACAATAAGACGTTAAATGATAAGACATTAATGTGAAGTCTAGATAAGTGTGAAATAGAAACTGTCTGATTCGTTTAAAGCATCGGGTCTTTATTAGTAGAATAAAATTCTACTAATAAAGTCCAAAGTCAATCGTTAAGAGACCAATGTTAGATCAGACTTTTTCACTCAAACACCAATCCTAACTCTAATCAATGGTGCACCGAAATGAAAATATTTTTGGATTTTTTTTTTTTGATTTAGTGAAAATGCAAAAATGGAAAATTTTAAAAAATATGCTAAGAGTTGGATTTCGGATGGTCCGAATTCGGATGAAAAGTGTCACCAAATTCGGATCCGGCCGAAATACGGATGATGCATGATGTATGATGGTTGGGGGTCCGAATTCGGATGATTCATGATGATGGTCCGAATTCGGATGGGGACCGAAATGGTTGTAAGTGATGATGAGGTTTTGAACGAATTCGTATGATGTGGGGAATGGTGGTCCGAATTCGGATGCTGGTTCGGATGGAATGCATGCAATGGAAATGTGAATAAGTGATTTCGGATGAAACACGGAATCCAGATGGAAACCGAATTCGGATGCCATCCGAATTCGGATGAACAGAGATGTGACTTAGACTTTATTTGAACATTTTGAAATATTTTGAGGGACCGAATTCGGATGCACAGTGTCCAAATTCGGTCGGATATTCTTTGAAAAACATTTGAAATTCGTCAAAGTGGGACATCCGAATTCGGGGGTTGGTCCGAATTCGGACGTCCGAAATGCATGTAAGCAGTTAATGAGTTCATGCAATTTTCAACATGAACAGTTAAAATTGATCAAAATGCATTAAATTAAAGATCCTAGACTAAAAACATGTAAGGAACATTTTATCTAACAACAACTAAGCAAATAAAACACATTAAACTACCTAAAAATAAGAAAAACCGAAAATGAAAAACTAATAAAATTTTGAAAATCAAACACACAAAATATGAAGTTAAATACTGAAATAAAGGTAGAAAAGAGTTACCTGAAGATGCCGAAGGTGAAAAATGCGAGAAAAACGAAGAAAAAAGAAGTTCCAAAAGCTTGAGTGTGTGTTAATGGTGGTGGTGGGCGGTGGAGTCGACGAGAGGAAGAAGGAAGAAGAATGAAGAAAGAAAGAAAGCTTGAGAGTGAAGATAGAAGCTTTGACCGGTTGACCGACTCCCTTTTTAAAGGGACCCGGGTCGGGTTGGGCAGTGAGATCCGCGCCCAAAAGAGGAGTGGGCCGCCGGATTTTCACACCACACACACACAAACAAAGAAAATATGGGGCCTTAAAAATAAGTTAAACAAGAATTTTTCAACAAAAAATGGCCCAAATTATTACATCTTTTTGAGTCTTTCTTTGAAACAACAAAAAAATATGCAATAATAAAATATTTTTGGGATTGTCTTTTAGTATTTAAGTTAAGATAAAAATAAACTAAACCAAAATAAAATAAACTATAATATTTTTGGCTTTTTGATAAATTTGAACAATTAAAATCTTTTTGGGATTTTCTGAACTATTAAGTTAAACTTAAAAATAAACTAAAATATAACCAACCTAAAATTAAAAATTTAATTACTAAAATTAAAAAGAAACAGAGGATTAGAAAAATTATATCCTAACTATACTCCCCCTCAAATAGATACCTGTTCATTTTCTTTTCTTTTTCAGATAAAGTTCTTGAACCTTTTTAGCCATAAAGATACAGAATACCTGGATTATGTTTGCGTCCCACTCCGTGATGAACAATTCACACAGCAATTTGTCAGGATCATTAATTATTAAAAATGTACATAGATAAGGAAATATTGAGTTTCAATTTTGTGACACAATCCTTAAATTTAAATAACAGATATTTTCTAAAATAAAGGAATTTCAATCATGATAGATTGAAATAGAATTATTTAAGACAATATCTGATATTTAATTGGAAGGCGGATTCAACATGCCGATATGGGATACTAAAAACTGAAAACGAGGTTCGTCTAAAGCTTTAGTAAATATGTCCGCAAGTTGATATTCCGTGCCAACAAAATACAACTCAATGGTTCCCTTTTCTACGTGATCTTTAATAAAATGATACCTGATATCTATGTGTTTCGTTCGAGAGTGCTGCACGGAATTGCAAGAGATGGCAATTGCACTTCGAGAATCGCAGTATATTGGGATATTGGTGAGTGAGAATCCATAATCGCGTAATTGTGTTCTCATCCACAGCACTTGAGAGCAACAGCTTGCAGCTGCTACATACTCAGCCACAGCTGTGGATGTTGATACACAATTCTGCTTTTTGGAGGACCAACTCACCGGTCTATCTCCCAAGAACTGTATTCCTCCCGACGTGCTTTTTCTGTCAACTCTACAACCTGCAAAATCAGCATATGAAAAAGCGGTAAGATCGAAATCGGTTCCCTTTGGATACCATAGACCAAGATCGGGTATACCCTTAAGATAACGAAAAATGCGTTTTACCGCAGTTAGGTGTGATTCTTTCGGGTCGGCCTGAAATCTAGCACAAAGACATGTTGAAAACATTATATCCGGCCTACTAGCAGTCAGATACAGTAAGGATCCTATCATCCCTCTGTAAGTTGTATTATCGACACTTTTCCCAGAAGGATCGGTGTCTAACTTACAGTTGGAGGCCATGGGAGTTGCGATACTCGTGCAAGAGTCTAACTTATACTTCTTGAGAATGTCAAGAGTATATTTCGACTGGTTCACAAAAATTCCATCCTCAAGTTGTTTGACTTGTAATCCGAGGAAAAAGTTCATTTCCCCCATCATACTCATCTCAAACCTGGACTCCATTAAGGCTGAAAAATCCTTACAGAAGTTCCTGTCAGTAGATCCAAATATAATGTCGTCGACATATATCTGTACTATCATTATATGTGGGTCTTCCCTTTTAGTCAACAGAGTTGTGTCCACCACACCTTTACAGAAACTGGCAGAAATAAGGAAATTAGAAAGACTATCATACCATGCGCGAGGTGCGTGTTTTAATCCATAGAGGGCTTTATCTAGCACATAAACATGGTCAGGTTTATGTGCGTCAACAAAGGCTTGTGGTTGTTCAATATACACCTCTTCGTTAAGTTCCGTTTAGAAAGGCAGTCTTGACGTCCATTTGGTACACTTTGAAGTCCTTGTGTGCCGCGTACGCCAAGAAGATTCTGATCGCTTCGATCCGTGCAACTGGAGCGAAGGTCTCGTCATAATCTATCCCTTGTTGTTGTCGGTAGCCTTTGGCAACAAGTCTTGCTTTATTGCTTATCACAATGCCGTTCTCATCTCGTTTATTCTTAAAAATCCACTTTGTTCCGATCACTGTACGGTCTTTTGGTTTGGGAACTAACCGCCATACTCTTAGCTGTTCAAACTGGTTGAGTTCCTCTTGCATTGCAACTATCCAATCTGGATCTTTTAGGGCTTCATCCACACGAGCGGGCTCTATCATACTATGGAATGATGCGAAGAGGCATTCATTAGCAGACGCCCTACGAGTTTGGACTCCAGTTGAAACATCACCAATGATTTGATCTGTTGGGTGACTTCGGGTCCATTTAATCTCGTGTGGAAGGGGTGCTCAGGATGGAATCTCAGTGGTTAAAGTGGGGATGGATGAAGATTCATGGTCAATGGTTTCAAATGAAGGTACCACTGGTTCCGATTCGATTTCCGAGTGTTCAGGTGAAGGAAGGATAGTTGGTATTATATGTGAGGGTATTATAGGAGTAGATTCAATTGCAGATGTATCGGTGGATGATGTTGATGGATGAGGGTATGATGTGGATGAAGATGGAGCGGAGAAACTTTGTGGTGCGGTTGAATTGGAAGGATTACCTACATTATTGACAACATTAGACACATTAGCATTAGGACCGAAAAATTCTACGTAAAAAGGATCAAACAAATTAACCAAATCAGAAGAAGAAAAAGAAATGGGGTTATTAGAAGAGTCTCCAGGCATTTGAGTAATCCGAGGTCCTGTAAGATCAACTTCGGGTGCCAGTTCAGCCAACTCATCAAATGTGACATGCACACTTTCATTGACTGTTCTGGTTCGGGTATTGAATGCGCGATAGGCCTTCGAGTTGGATGAGTATCCAATGAAGATCGCCTCATCCATGTTTTCGTTAAACTTCCCGAGGTTGTCTTTATCGTTTAGCACATAGCACCTGCAACCAAATACACGTAAGTACTTGATAAATGGCACTTTATTCAAAAAGAGTTTGTAAGGAGTTTTGTTAAAGCGCTTATGGATAATGGAGCGATTTTGTGTATAGCAGGCTGTTGATACGGCTTCGGCCCACAAGAATGGAGGTAGCTTTGAGTATGTGAGCATTGTACGAGCGGCTTCCACAAGCGTACGGTTACGCCTTTCCACGACCCCATTTTGTTATGGCGTTCTAGCAGCAGAATATTGATGTTGAATTCCTTTGGATCGAAGGAAGCCCTCAACTACCGAGTTCTTGAACTCTGTGCCGTTATAGGATCTGATTGATTGCACTGACACTACTGTTGGGTCTCGACACTCTGTATCAAATCTATTTCTTGAGTTGTCTCGTCCTTGGATCGCAAGAACTTGACCCAGGTATATCGTGAATAGTCATTAACGATAACCAACACATCTCGTTTCCCGTTTATGCTTTGAGTCCGCATCGGTCCGCATAAATCCATGTGAAGTAACTCCAATACTCTTTTCGTTGATGGTTCGGGCTTAGGTTTGTGAGATGATGGTTTATCTTTCCTTTCTCACAAGCTCCACAAAGATGGTCCTTTTCATAACGCAATTCAGGGAGACCTTTGACCAGTTGTTTCGCAGCCAGCTTGTTGATATTGTCAAAATTCAAGTGGGATAACCTTTGATGCCATAACCAAGAGTCTTTTGAGGAGGCTTTTGATAAGAGGCAAATGTTATCCTTTACAATGAGCTTGGCTACGTCAATGGTGTAAAGGTTAGAGTTTCGAGACCCTGATAGGATTTCTTTTCCATCCATACTACTCACACTGTAGTTCTTAGCTCTAAACGTTACCTCTAGTCCTTTGTCACAGAGCTGTCCTATGCTAAATAGATTATGTGATAATCCCTCAACATAGTCAACGTCCTAGATGATTAGATTATTTAGAACTAAGTCCCCGTATCCTTTAATATGAGCCTGATGGTTGTTCCCGAATTTTACCGTTCCGCAATACTGTTCAACTACGTTGGACAGAAATTCTCTTCTTCACGTCATATGCTTGGAGCAACCCGAATCCATATACCAAATGGATTTAGCCTGAAAAGCAAATAAATTCATATAATGAAAAACTATATGCATTCAAACACATCCATCGTTTATTTACAAGCAAACTGTGTTCTGAACCGAGATGTTCGGAAAACATGATGAGTTAAGACCGGGTCCTGAGCTGTGTGCACAGAAGCCAAACGTGTCGGTTTAAGCACAACCAACAAGCAAAAGAATGGGTCCTAGTCTATGGTAACTAGAAGCCATTTCATTGAACAACGGGTCTTGATCAGAAGTAACCAAGAACCATCTGCATAAAGATCACACAACTTTGGGTACCCACCCCAATATGGGTCCCTTTTTGTTAGGAGTTCTAGATGTATATGACACATGTGCAGTTTTAGGAAACCATTTAGCATTTTTGTGTGGTCGGGATGCATAACCCTTTGGAATCCATTGAAGATTGGATTTATTGGGCTTTGAAACCTTAGGCGATGAAATTGCCTTCGGTGTTTGACTTTTTGAGACCTTTTTGACCTTTGCTTTGGTTTTGGGCCTCGGCAACGGACAAGTCTCAATTTTTTTTTTAGGCTAATGATGCAACATTTTTTGTTTTCTTTTTCCGAATTCTTTTAACAGGATATGGCACGAAAGCATTCATTTCAGGAACCTGTCGTCTATAACGAGTTGGACATAGATTAAATAATTCACTGAAAGAGTACTTTAAAGAAGCTATAGAATTCGGTACATCATTACACACATTGTCTTTAAAGATTACAGACATCCTATCTCTAGTAACAAATTCATTTGGCATTATAGCCTTCTTCACAAAAAAAAAAACTCAAAAAATCCAGCATGGTGGTTTTTGGAACTCTTCTTACATAATCTGTAGGAACAAAACGATTAGAGTCAGTAAGCATGGAAGATTTAGACTTGACAGAATTTTCTTTTTGTTGGTGAGTGGGTTTCTTAAAACACTTGGATTGGATCTGAGTCTTTTTGGAAACCTCATTTTTAAACGTTTTTGAGCACTCACCTTTATAAATGAAAGAAGAAGTTTTAGCTTTAGCCTTACCTTTATTTGATGACACATACGGGATTTTGGTGGAATGAGAAACTGTTTGTTCTTTTGAAAAATCCTTCAACTTTTGAGAAACCATTTCAAAATTTTCTCTATAGACAGTTAATTCCACAGTTTGTTGAAAAGTTTGATTTACCAATTTTTCTTCGCTCATAAGAAGAGCATCTTGAAGATCAAGAGCTATCTTTTGAGACGACTTCAATTCCTTTTCTAAAACATTAATTTGATGTTCAAGAACTTTTGTAGGAATATAAAGTTGAGGAATTGGTTTTACAGTTTCTGTTTTCAATTCAGCTTCTGAATAAATTGACAAGTAGTAGTCTTCCTCTAAAGTGGGTACTCTAGATGGATAACTCTCGTTAAGTTCTTCATATTGAAAAGAAATTTCTTTTTCTTTATGTTCACACGTTTCTCATTCTCTTGGTATAAAACTTCTTTTGATGACTCAAAAAAGAAAGATTTAAGCCTGGCTCCCATATAGTTCATGTCATAAAATAAAGGTAAAACTTTTTGGGCCTTTTCCAAATATTTAGGATTTTTAAAACCGACTCCTTGTTTAGAATGGTAAAACCTAGTTTCTTTGGGCTGATTTAAGTGAATAATTTGTTCTGTTTGACCCCTTTTTAAAAATGCATCGTCAAGGGTCTTTATTCGTGAGTACAAACTTATCCTTTCTTCTTCAATCATTTTATATTTTTCTAAACTGTCTATATTTTCCATATTTACTGTATCTAATTGTTTTGAAAGTACATAAATTTCTTCTTTTAAAGAGAGTTTTTCTTTTGATAACCTATCCATACACGATTCAAGATATATATTCCTGTCCTGAACATCTACTTTTTCGATTAACATCTGTTTTATAACATTGTGATTAGTTAACCACTTTGATTGATATAATTCAGACAACTCTTTTAAAGTTTGAGCTAGATGTTCAGCCTGTACACACTTTGCAGTTTCAGCATTTAACCTAGCTTGTAGATCAAGAATATGTGTGTGCAATGTACATTCATTATTTACAGATAAATTATTTACATGTTCTGGAATGTAACAGGAATATACCTCATTTGTCTCTGAACCGGATGATGAGCATTCGGGATCGTCGGTTGTGGCCATCAGACATGCTGGTGGATTTTTCAATGTCTCCCCCTCAGCAGCATGGTCTGAACTCTCAGCAGTGGAAACGGCACAGTGCTCCAACCCTAAACGATCAACCATATAGCAGTTCTTGCCCTTATCATCTTCCTCGTCGGTATCTTCAGCATCCCAGTAATCTTCTTGGGCGACGAGGGCCATTGCGTCGGTTCTTTTCTTTGCGGCCTCCAGCTTTTTCTCGTAGTAGCCGACGTCTCTGTCAAACTTATTGTTGCACTCCCGAGCAAAGTGGACCGGTTTTCCACACTTGTAACAGAGACGCTCCTCGGCGCCTTTTGGTTCGTCGGCCCTCGGTCTTTCATCCCGTCTTTCAGCCGGCCTCTTGTCGGCGCGGCGATGTTCTTTGCTATCATCCCTTCTTCTATCCCTTCGATCATGCTCTCTCCTATCATCTCTGCGGTCGTCCCTACGATCATCCCGACGATCGTCCCTTCGATTATATTCCCGCTTGTCGTCCCTGCGCTCCTCACTCCTATCGTCTCGCCTTTCATAACGGCGATCATCTCGATAGTCGCATCTATCGTCATACCTCCTCTCATCCCGATCATCCCTGTGATAGTCATCCCGATGATAACCATCTCTTCGTTCATCCATGCGGTCATCTGAGTACCTCCACGGACCGGTGTCATAGCGGAGTTGATTGTTAGTCTTGTTGGAAAACCGTCGTTGTTGGAGACGATTGGTCCACAAGACTATTTGTTCCTGAATAGTGGCCTCTTCCTCATCTATTACCTCATGTGGAGGAGAAGCATACATTTACTGTGATGACGACGAACCTGGTGCGAAGGATATAGTGGGAATATTCTTGTTGGTAATCAAGGCTAGTGAATCATTGGGTTTCATTCCAGTGTTGGCAGATAGCATCAAAGATGCGAGTTGATTTGCCATCAGCTTCTGTTGATCCACATCCCCTTGATACTTTTTCAGCTCCTTGAAGACGACATTGATAGATACCTCAGGAATATTCAGGACGCGTTTTGTGGCCCGGCATGCGATCTACACTCGGGGGGGGGGGGGGGGGGGGGGGGGGGGCTAAGGCTGCAAAGAACTGGATGTTTATGTCATCCCTGTCCTTTTTGATGTGCAGTTTGTTTAATTCATTCAGTACTGCACAAAACCTTGTGAACGTAGCCTACAGAGATTCCCCGTCTTGGGCTCGGAATTCTGTAAACTTAGCCTTCGCTTCCTCTATCTTAGCATGATCATCGAGATCTGTCCCCAGCATTTGGACTTCCAATTCGTCCCACATTTCTTTGGCAGACATTTTGTTGTCTACGCCAACCAGGATGTCAGTGGGGAGGGCCTGATAGATCAAATATTCTGCCTTCTTATCGGCATGTTGCCTGTCTCTCTCGGCGTCATTAGCCGGTTCTCGTTCAACTTTCGAAGCTAAGACAGGGGGGGTCAGCCTCGGATCTGGCTGTGATTTCTGGATAGTAGATCACGGGACCCTCGGAGATGGACTGAAGCATTAGGTTCCCAAGCGGTTGCATTCGAACAAATTTGAGGAACCGGGATTTCCATTGTTCATACTCATCTGGATAGAGAACAGGTGGTCTGTTCTCAAATCCGAGTACGAGAGCTTCACGAGACATGATATGGGTGCCGATTTAACAGATAAGATCTTGAAGGTGGAAACTTGAAACGGATGGACAACGGATTCCGGCGATAAAACTCTCAAAAACACCCACAAAATGAACTCAAACACTTGTAATCAACAGTGTGGTGAAGATTTGTGAAGGATTATGGTAAAAATCACGAGTTCTGAGTGTGTATATGAAGATGGCAGCGGCTAGAATCGAGAGAGAATGAGAGACTCTTCGCAGATAATGGAAAAAAAAACTAGGGTTTGGGCTTTATTACGCGCTGACTCGGCGAGTGGGGGGAATCGACTCGGCGAGTCGACTCCTTTTTGTCAGGTACGACGCATGCTTTTCAAAAACAGGAAATTAAATTCAAAATTTGACTTGGCGAGTGGGTTTTCGCGACTCAGCGAGTCGCGAACCTGGAAAAAAAAAATTGTTTTGCAAGAATTATTGGACTCGGCGAGTGGGAAGGCACGACTCGGCGAGTCGTGAACCTGGGAAAAAAAAAAGTTTGCTCTAATTATAGGACTAGGCGAGTCGACCCCTGGAGCTGTTGTTTTTTCAGATTTTCAACCAAAAACAAGTACCAAAACTTATTTCAACAATTGAGTTGCAATTACACTCAGATGGACATGTTGCAAGACAAAACTAATAAAATCAAACTACAACACACTATTTAACAATTAAACGAATAAAACAACAAAAAAAATAAAAATAAAAAAACAATAAAACGTGCTTAATTATTATCGAGTCGTAAGCTTGACTCGTCTATCCATCTAGGTGTTGAATTTGGACAATATGAGGATTTCAGTATCCCCATCAACCACATCTACTTGCTCAAAATATTTCTTCACCCTTTGGCCATTCACTTTAAAAGACTCGTTACTTTTCGTGTCAAGTAACTCAAGGGTGCCAAATGGGAATACTTGCTTCACCATGTAGGGACCGGACCATTTGGACCTTAGCTTTCCTGGAAAAAGCTTCAATCTGGAATTAAAAAGCAATACACGATCACCTACATGAATATCAGAGCAATGTTTTGAATGAGCATCATGAAATTTCTTGTTCTTTTCCTTATAAATTCTTGAATTCTCATAAGCTTGGATTCTTAATTCATCCAATTCAAGCAATTGAGCTTTGCGTTGCTCACCGGATAAGGAAAGATCAAGATTGCACTCTTTTAACGCCCAAAATGCTTTATGTTCAATTTCAACTGGAAGATGACAAGATTTGCCACAAACTAGACGGAATGGAGTGGTGCTTATTGGAGTTTTGAATGCGGTTCTAAACGCCCATAGTGCGTCATCCAACTTGTCTGACCACTCTTTTCGATTATTACCAACCGTCTTTTCCAATCTTCTTTTCAACCCACGATTCGTAACCTCAACTTGGCCACTTGATTGGGGATGGTATGATGTTCCGGTGCGATGGTTAACACCATATCGAGTCAATGTCTTTTCATGTTGATTGTTACAAAAATGAGTCCCCCTATCGCTTATCAATGCTTTAGGGGTACCAAACCGAGAAAAAAGCTTTTTAAGAAACTTAAGTACAACTCTGGCATAGTTAGTAGGCAAAGCTTGAGCTTCGGCCCATTTAGAAACTTAATCAACAGCCACGAGAATGTACTAATTGCCACGTGATGGAGGGAAAGGACCCATAAAATCAATACCCCACACATCAAAGACTTCACAAATTTGAATTGGATTTTGGGGCATTTCATCACGTTTGGATATGTTGCCCGACCTTTGACATTGATCACAAGTTTGGACCATGGTGTACGAATCTTTGTAAATGGTAGGCCAATAAAAACCAGAGTCAAATACCTTCTTTGCGGTATGACTTGGTCCTAAATGACCACCCGTTGGCCCAACGTGACAATGGTGAAGTATATCTTGACACTCTTTTCCAAAAACACATTGGCAAATCACTTGACCCGCTCCAATTCTGAAAAGATAAGGATCTTCTGAAAAGTAGTACTTGACATCAGAAAGAAACTTCTTCTTTTGTTGATATGACATGTCTTTAACTAAAACCCTGCAAGCGAGATAGTTAGCAATATCAGCAAACCATGGTACTTCGGTATCAACAACAAGCTTCATGAGAGATTCATCCGGGAAATTATCAATGATGGATGACTCATGTAACCCCTCAAGATTTGGATTTTCTAAACGGGAGATATGATCGGCCGCAAGATTCTCAGCTCCTTTTCTTATCTTTTATTTCAATGTCGAATTCTTGTAAGAGAAGAATCCAACAAATAATACGAGGTTTTGCGTCTTGTTTAAAGAACAAGAACCAAAGAGCCGAATGATCAGTGTACACAACCGTTTTAGAGAGAACGAGGTATGATCGAAATCTATCAAACGCAAAGACAACGGCGAGAAGTTCCTTCTCGATGGTAGTATAATTCTCTTGAGCGTCCGTTAACATCTTACTTGCGTAATAAATTGGTTGGAAGTGATTATTGACTCGTTGGCCTAAAATGGCTCCCACGGCGAAATCGCTAGCATCACACATAAGCTCGAAAGGTTGAGACCAATCGGGAGATATCATGATCGGAGCATGTGTGAGCTTTTCCTTAAGAAGATCAAAGGAATCAAGGCATTCTTGGGAAAAGACAAACGGGGTGTCCTTTTCAAGAAGCTTAGTCATCGGGCGCGTGATTTTTGAAAAATCTTTGATGAAATGACGATAGAAACCCGCATGACCAAGAAAACTTCTAATGCCTTTCACATTTGTGGGAGGAGGAAGCTTCGAGATAGTGTCAATTTTGGCTCTATCAACCTCAATTCCCACTTGAGATCTTGTGTCCCAAGACAATACCCTCTTGTACCATGAAATGACACTTCTCCCAATTCAACACGAGATTTGTTTCCTCACATCGAGCTAGCATGCGATCAAGATTGGCTAAACATGAATCAAATGAATTTCTATAGACAGAAAAATCATCCATGAAAACTTCTATAAAACTTTCAATCATGTCATGAAAAATTGCCATCATGCACCTTTGAAATGTGGCGGGTGCGTTGCACAACCCGAAAGGCATCCGGCAATAAGCGAAAGTTCCATATGGGCAAGTAAAAGTTATTTTCTCTTGGTCTTCTAGATTTATGAGAATTTGAAAGTATCCCGAGAACCCATCGAGAAAACAATAGAATTGATTTCCGGCCAATCGTTCTAATATTTGATCCATGAACGGCAAAGGAAAGTGATTCTTACGGGTGGCATCATTTAGTTTGCGATAATCGATGCACACACGCGATCCCGTTACTGTTCTCATCGGAATGATCTCATTGTTTTCATTGTGAACGATAGTCATGCCACCTTTTTTGGGCACGACTTGAACCGGACTCACCCACGGGCTATCCGAAATCGGATATATTAACCCAGAATCAAGAAGCTTAATTACCTCTTTATTGACCACCTTCATCATATTTGGTTTCAAACGACGTTGTCTTTGGACAACGGGCTTGTAGTCCTCCTCCATGAGATTTTTATGCGTGCAAAACGAAGGACTAATACACTTGATGTCGGTAATTTTCCTAGCAATGGCCCCTTTGTGGGCTCGAAGAATGTCAAGGAGTCTTTTCTTTTGATCACCCGTAAGATGAGACGAAATGATAACGGGTAATTTAGACTCCTCGAGAAGATATGCATACTCAAGATGACTTGGGAGCTCTTTGAGCTCAAGAATTGGTGGGTCTTCAAGAGAGGACTTGACCCGATAAGAATCATGATCATAAGATATGGATTCAACAACCAAAGAATGTGGGGGTGGATCAACGGTTGACAATGGTGCCAACACGTCCAAGTTCTCTTCAAAAATGAGAACCTCATCCCCTTGACCAAGTGAAAATGTATCCTTGGATTCTTTCTTTATGAATGATGCAAAATCAAAATCAAAATCCTCATCATATGCATGAATGTGATAACATGTGTCGTCTAAAGATGATGGATGCTTCATGGCATTGTCAAATGAAAATGTGACCGACCCTTCACCTACTTTGAGGGTGAGCTTTTTGTCATAAACATCAATCATAGCACGCGAATTGGCAAAAAATGGCCTCCCTAAAATAAGGGGAATGCAACTATCTTCATCCATACCTAAAATGACAAAATCCACGGGGAAGACAAAGTTATCAACTTTAACAAGTACATTTTCAACAATTCCCCGAGGATACTTTAGCGAACGGTCCGCTAATTGAATGCTCATTCGAGTCGGTTGCGGATCTCCTAAATTTAACTTTGCATACAAAGATGTGGGCATCAAATTTATGCTTGCCCCAAGATCTGCCAATGCATTAGTAATTACTAAGTTACAAATATGACAAGGAATAGTGAAACTCCCTGGACCGATCATCTTTTCTAGCAACTTATTTTGAAGTAAAGCCGAGCATCCTTCATTCATAACCACAGATAAAACATCTTCAAACTTCCTTTTGTTGGTGATGATTTCCTTGAGAAACTTCGCATATGTAGGCATCTGTGAAATAACATCAACAAACGGTAAGTTAATATGCAATTGTTTAAAGAGTTCAAGAAATTTACCAAACTGTGCGTCCTCTTTTTCCTTTCTTAACTAACTACGATAAGGAACTTTTGGCTTAGCTATCGGCACTTTGGTGGTAGTAGGAGGTGAGATTTGCACGGTACCTCATGAGCTTGAATTTTGTGCCTTATCCGTTATGGTCTCCTCTTCTTGATTTACCTGCACATCATCAATAACAACATCATTTGAAACCGTATGAGAAATAGGTTCAAGAGTCTTACCACTCCTCAAGCTAATTGCCTTGACATGTTCTTTCGGATTCGCTTCCATTTTTGAAGGCAATGTACCCTTTTCCCTTTCAATGAGCAATTGTGCAAGTTGGTTCATCTACTTTTCCAAGTTCTGAATGGAAGCTTGTTGGTTCCTCACAATATCCTCGAGGGTTGGTTTGGCTTCGGATGATGGTTCAGTGGTATTGGTTTGTTGTTGAGATGTGTTGGTCTGTCGGTTTTGGTATTGAGCGGTGTTTGGATGTTTGGGTTGGTATGTTGTGTTTCTTTGGTTAGATGTCGAAGCACCAGCTCCTTCAAATCCCGGTGGAATTGTAGGTACCTCATTTTGTTGACGCCATCGAAAATTCGGATGAATTATGTTATCAACATTCGGATTATAATACTGCTGAGGTGGTGGTTGAAATGCTAACTTTCCCCTCGAGTTATCATACCGATCCCCATACGAATATAACACATTCTCAGTTTCTTCAACATCTTCGTCATCCTTGCCACAATCTCTTGTCGTGTGTGGCTCTCCACATAACTGACAAACTTTTTGGATGGATTTTATTGTACTTTGTCGCGTGAGAAGTTTAAGCTTTTTAGTGCATTCATTCGCAGTATGTGGACCATCACAAAGTTGCAAACATGGGATACTGCCGTAGGATTTTGAAGCTGAACAATCTCTTTTCCCATTCTTCTTATCTCTTCTTTTAGTGAACTCACATCATCACTTTGTTTTAAAGCTCCCCGAATTGCCTTATGCCTTGAAGAATGCCACTCATGAGTGTTAGTACCTGTTGTTTCAATTGCCTTATATGCTTCATCGGGCCGTTTATCCATCACACATCCTCCAGTGTTAAGATCCAAAATCTGCCTTGTTGAAATTAACAAGCCGGTATAGAATGTATACACTTGATCATATATGCTCAATCCATGATGTGGACACTTCCTTAATAAACCTTTGAATCGTTCCCATGCTTCATATAATGACTCCTCGTTTTTCTGCAAAAAATATTAATGTCACTTTATAATCGAGCAGTTTTAGGATGAGGGAAATACCGCATTATAAAACGATCAACAAGCTCCTCCCAAGTAGTGATTGATTGTCGTATGAGTGATTCAAACCACGCTTGAGCTGCTCCTCGCAATGTATATGGGAAAAGTCTTAAGTGTAGAGATTATTCGGGCATTTCTCGAATTTTTATCATGTCGCAAATATCCAAGAATCTCGTGAGATGAGCATTCGGATCTTCAGATTCAAGACCATCAAAAGGGCACATTTGACTTACATATTGCAAGTATTGAGTCTTGATCTCGTAATGTGCTGCTTGCACAGGTCGACGAATAATTGCTGATCCGGCCCCAGTATTGGTGGCTTTTGCTCGTTCACGCATTGTGCGTGTATCTTCTTGATCACCCATCACTAGTTCAACTCTAGGTTGGTCTTTGGTGTAGATCTTTCTAAGTTCTCAACCACAATAGGTGAAACGTTGACTGGTGTCGATGGTGATCCTTGTCTGGTCTCCACGTTACCTTCCTTTTGTTTGTTGCGCCTTCGAATCAACTTCTCAGGATCCGACAATGGTTCAGTAAGTTTCGAAAGAAGATTTCTGTTCATACAAACCTATACAACAAAGATAAACCAACGTGTGATCTTGACTAAAACAAATTAGAGCAATAAAAATAAAAATAATACAATAAAGTAACTTTCGGGGATGAATCCCCGAAAGGATCGCTAATATAAAAACATTCAACCCTTTTGGCAACGGCGCCAAAAACATGATGTGCCGCTAGCACACCTTGGTTTTAATTATGAAAATGGATATAAATATACTAAAACTAGCGACAATTAGGAAAGTTTCACCTATCGTATGCTAATATAATATAAGTAAGTCCAGGTATCGAACACAGTGACAAATGTAAATTTATGAAGGAAGAGATGTAGTTAACAATTAGCTATGGTGGAGATGTTTTGAACTTTTTATAAAACTAGAATTTATCGGTATTGAGATTTAACACAAACACACTTTATGAATTAAGGGATGGGAAATTTTTGTATGGCTAAAACACAATCAATAAAATATGTACTTAAATGGATTTACGCCCCCCTAAACATCAGATAATAACAAACAATTAAACACGGATTGAATAAAATGTTGGAAGGAGTTAAAAGATAAAATCACTCAAATCTCTTATATATGATCAAATTCTTTTATTCCAAATAACTGATATTAAATGCACTCAAATCTCTTATATATGAACTCCCTATCAGCTATATATGTAAACAATGATTAATTGGTTACGCAGATCTCTCAAAAATAACCAGCTAACCCCACAACTACTAACTTGAACACGCAAATTCTTTATAAATGTTCAAATTATGAATTGTGTGAAAACCGAAAGTTTACATAAAAGTTTACAAAACTTTGAAAGGTGATTTCGTTCGCACAAAATACACAAGTTTATATTAGAGTTTCATCAGAAATATAAACCAAATTAAATCGTCTAGTTAACACTATTTAATCTCATCATTATTCTATCTCTAGACAAAATCCTTAATAAATTAATTTTTTCATAACTTATCAAGAATGATCATTTATCATTTTTCTAATTCTCATTATAAAAATAACAAATAAACACGACGAGATTATATAGTGATTAGCCAAACAATGAAGATTAACGATCAAAGTAACGTAAAACATAACATTAATATCCAATCATCCAAATTAGCAATTATCCAATGTTTAGGGTTTGTTTACCAAAATGATTACATTAGAAAACTACTCCATAACATAGTAAAACATCCACATTATCGACGAGAGAAATTTAAACATTTCAATAAAGCAAAATGTTAGAAAAACTCCCCGAACTATGTTGGTGTTGATGAAATGAAGGCTATTCTTGATTGAATCCGCAAGTTGCAACGATCTCACCGCCTTTTCTTCTCCAAAAATTCGTCAAGAAAGTGTGTTTTTTCTCCCCAAGAACCGTCTGCCTTTTGTTGCAGAAAAATTAGAATTTCGTAATTCTGAAACGACTCGCCGAGTCGATGATGTGTCGCAGTGCCATTGGACCGTCCAAAACGAACGCCTTACATCTAGAAAAGTAGACGACTCGTCGAGTGAGAATGGGTGACTCGCCGAGTCGCTTTGCTGGCGGCTTCTCATTGGTTGTGGAGAAAGGAGGCATCCGTGTGAATTTTTAAATCGACTCGCCGAGTCGATTTAGCGACTCGACGAGTCTCCATCAGGGAAACTAGCAATTCACCATTTTTCTTCCAACACAACCTAAATACAACAATAACCACAATAAGCACATACTTTTCCCATAAAACACACTTTTATCAATGAAACCACGAGGATATCGCCCTATAAAACATGTATAAAATAGGCGATATCAAAGAGTTGCAGCTCCTTCGAGCCAAAGCTTGGCATTTAAACCAACCATCTGAGACAAACATAACATCATGGATGACCTACTGCCTATCAGGACCTTGGAGGGATCAACTCCGGGTCATATAGCACAGTAACATCTGTAACATCCCTAATTTTAAGTACATGTAATTTATGATTTTTAAGGACTCAATTATTGTATTAATGAATGATTATATCAATTTAAGCAAATTTTGATCATAATATCGGTTTAAATAAGAAAATACGAAGTTGAGGGGTGTATTATGCAAATGGGTCAAAATAGAAAATAAAAGAAGGGAAATCTTTCATTTTTAAAAGTCTCACTCTCTCTCCTATCTCACTGATTTCTCTCTCTCTCTCTCTCTCTCTCTCTCTCTCTCTCTCTCTCTCTCTCTCTCTAACTCTTGGATTCAAACCAAGAAACACAAAGATTGTTGGAATCAAGTTGCAAATTAGGATCTATATCAACTGCAAGCATCAAATCAAGGTAAAAATCGTTCAATATACGAATTTTGGAGATTTTGGTTCGGTTTTGGTGTGAACCGATTCTTAAGAATTGTTGATTCAAATGTTAATGCATGTTGGAATTTTTAGTTACAATGTTTAAATCGAGTGTTAGTGATGCAACATACCAAATTTCAGATTCAGATTCGAAGTCTAAGTATGATTTTTGAAATATGTGTGTGTTTTAGTATGTGTTCTTCGACAAAATGAAGAACATGGGACTAATTTGGTATATTTAGGATGTATTTTTAAAGTATAGAGTGTTAAAATAGTACTACTAAAACTCATATTTGCAATATTAGACTCAAATCCTGCATAAATGGTCAAAAATGAAAATCTGGAAAATGTTGGAAAATAATACAAGTATGAACTCGGATTGGATGAACCGAATTCGGACCATCCAAATTCGGGCACTATTCATACGAAGTCCGGACCACACCCATTTCGGACCACACTCATTTTGGACCAATGCCCAATTCGAACCAATAGTATTTCGGACCATCCGAATTCGGATGTGGTCCGAAATCAGTACAATTACATTTAGTTTTCAGAAATTAAGTTTTAAACAATTACTGACATTAAATCACTATTACACTTACTTGACAGATCATTGTGGTGTTATCAAAACACACATTGATTCAGAGGCAAATCACATTGTACCAACCACTGTGAGTAATAGATTATCATTCTAACATTTATTGTCTTTGCATTCACGTTTTACATATTCAATGGCATGTTCACATTGTTCATATACATCATTTGGAACTCATGAATGATTTGTTGTTATGATGCACACTCGTACTTGACATATAACACACATGTAGGCAGCGTTGGTTTGAAAGTGCATCTATTTACATCATGCTTGCACTGCATGATATTTACTTCACAATCTATTGCGACCTGGACTAGGGCTGAAAACAGGCCACTGTCGGGGACTGATCATCCCACTCGTTATCCTGGTCAGGTTCGGCACATCCCCGATCAGCATTTGAACTGTCAACCCCATGCTTTGCACTGCATGGTTTTCACATACATTGGGGCTTACACTGCCCGTAGTCACATTATGCTTGTAAAGAAATATTTGTTGTTTGTATAATCTGTTATCTCACTAAGCAAATTAGCTTACTGTTGACTCACAATGTTTTCAGGCAAAGGCAAAGGTGTAGCTGGACCTTCTACTTAAGCAATTCCAATTCAATATCCCAGAGACTTTAGAAGCTATTGGTACTTGAATGTTTGTAGCTTTGGGCTGGGATTTGATACTGTCAAAACAATTATGTTGATGTAATAGTTAGACTTAATCACTGTAGACACTTATATCTATTGCTTTAGTGTGGAACTGCTAAAATCTGATTTAAGTATTCAATTTTATTTATCATGATATTCATTGGGTTGTTTGTTGATCCTGGTGATTTCAATTATACTATTAAAATATGAGGACGTCACAATATCGGATTATAGATGCGACCCGCTGGTCCATCGAAAGATGCACAACAAACAAACGAACATGCAACAAGCAACAATGTGCATCTATGTCTATGCAAGTTAGTAGAATTCCAAATGAAAGTGAAACAACAGGTCTCAGCAGGAAATAGCCAACATAAAATAGATATAGACATGCAAAATCATATGTACTCACAGTGAGTGCGTTAATTAACTTCAATTTATTTTATTTCTCCTCGGGCTTTCAACCGGAATCACAAAGTACCCCACTGTGGGTTAAACAACACCACAAGGGACCTGATACATTTTCATAGAGAATACATACCATCAATAACTTATTTAATAAAAATTCTCATCAAATTTCACAAGTTATAGTGTTAACCCTTCGGAATTGTCATCCGAAATTTATATGTTAATCCTCAATGTTCCGAGTCGCCATTATGTCCAGAATTCATCATTATATATATATATATATATATATATATATATATATATATATATATATATATATATATATATATATATATATATATATATACACACACATGTGTGTGTGTCTATATATATATAGGATTAGGATCATTTAAGCACCATATAATAGTAAGCACCGGTGAGCACTAATAAAAATTTATAAATTAGCATTCAATAAAACATTTGCATGTTACTCATAACTTATTTACATAGTTTGAATTTGATCAATCTAATGAATCTAATGTATATTAAAGCCTATGAATGCAATGAACCTAACGAAGCTTGTATATATAAAACCATGAAAATGCAATGAATCTAATGTATCTTGTGTATATTAAAGCCTATGAATGCAATGAACCCACTGGAAATTTATTTCTATTTGTTTAATACTTGTATATATAAAAAATTGTATTTAAAAACCCTTATTTTGATTGGTGCTGAATTATAAATGGTGCTCAAAGGATCCTTAGCCTATATATATATATATATATATATATATATATATATATATATATATATATATATATATATATATATATATATATATATATATATATATATATATATATGTTTGTGTTTCAGTAAGAAGGTATTCAACAAGCGTCTGTATACCTCATGGGTTTCGGTACTTCTCTGTACTTTTCATGGGTTTCGGTAGTATGGGTCTCGATATTTATAAGGTTTCGGTATATTACCGAAACCATGAATGTTTTGGTATACATGAGATGGTCTCGGTGTGATGGGTTTCGGTATATATATAAAGTTTCGGTATATTTGTGTACCGAAACCTTAAGATTTCAGTACTTTCAAGTAGATCCCGGTGCTACACCTGGGTCTCGGTAGGTTTCTGCAAGTGGGTAATACCGAAACCTTAAGGTTTCAGTACCCATGCAAAACACACAGAACACATACGATTTCTTTTCCTTTTTCTTTGCTTTCGGCTTTTCTTTGAGTTTCAGCAACAAACAACAATTTTAAACACATAATACTTTATAGATTATGATGAATTGAAGCTGATTTTAAGTTCTTAAATCACTGAAATTGTGGGTTTCTAATGAACCAAAAACACAAATTTAAGATGATAATTTACCTTAAATACTTGTTGAATCCTTGTAGGATTTGGTTGCTTGAGGCTTGATTGTTGATTCCTTAACTTAAATCTTGGATTTCGTTGCAAGAAATTTTTGAGATGAATTGGAGAAGATGAACCGTACTTTTAGAGAGAGAAAGTAGTGAGAGATTGATTTTGATCCAAATGAAAGACTTAGGTGGCGTGTGGTTCGCAAAATGTTTTAAAAGGAATTGGAATATTTTCAGGAATTGGAATCTGCAAGGAATTAGGATTGGAATCCAAATCATGTTTGGTTGGCTAAAAATGAAATTGGAATCCAATTTCATAATTCGTTGGTATGGTAGGATGGGATGGGTGGGTGGAGGTGGATAAGTCTCTAAGGTAAGAATAGGATGAGATGGATAGGGGTAGGGTGGGTGGGTGATATGGGGTGGGTAGGGTGGATGAGGGATGGGTAGGTGGGTAGGGGTAGGTATGGTAGGTAGCAGGTAAGAGTAAGTTGGATAGTGTAGGTAGGGTAAGAGTATGTGGGTTAGGTGGGTAACATATGATGGATGACGGATGGGGGATGGGTAGGTGGGTAGGGGTAAGTATGGTGGATAGTAGGTAAGAGTACGTTGGACAACGTAGGTAAGGTTGGGGTAGGTGGGTAAAGGTGGGTGGGATGTGGGTGGGTAGGTAGGTAGATGTGGATAAGTTTATAAAGTAGGAATAAGATGAGATAGATAGGGTAGGGTAAGGTGGGTAGGGTGGATGAGGGATGGGTAGGTATGGTGGGTAGTTGGTAAGAGTATGTTAGATAGCGTAGGTAAGGTAAGTGGGTCGGATCGGGTGGGTAATGTATGATGGATGAGGGATGGGTAGGCGGGTAGGGGTAGGTATGGTGGGTAGTATGTAATAGTAGGTTGGATAACATGGGTAGTGTTGGGGTAGGTGGGTTAGAGGTGGGTGGGATGGGTTAGGATAGGGTGGGTGGGTAATGGTAGGTATGGTGGGTAGTAGGTAAGAGTTGGTTGGATAGCAAAGGTAGGGTCAGGGTAGGTGGGTTAGAGGTGGGTGGGATGGGGTAGGGTAGGGTGGGTGGGTATGGGTGGGTGGGTCGGTAGGTAGGGTCGGTGGGGTAAGACTAGACATGGTGTAGTGTAGTGTAATGTGTTAAACGTAAGGGGTATTTTTGTAATCAACCACTTTCTGTTTTGAAAAGGAATTGAATTTCATCCTTTGTGGGGAAGGAATGTTATTTTCCTTTATTCACTGAAAAATTCAATTTTAATGGAATCCAATTTCTCTTTATAGTTGAACCAAACACATGAATTGAATGGAATTGGATTCTTTTCCCCTCCAATTCCCTCGGATTCCAGTGAACCAAACGACCCCTTAGGAGCTGTTTGGTAGAGAGATTTGAGGGGAGAGAATTGTGATTTCTCTTGTTTGGGAGAAATGATCTCAATTTTTGGGCGGAGAATTGAATTCTCTGGGAATTGCTTGAAGGCTAAATATGGAGAAATGTAATTCTCTCCATTTGGTAGAGAAATGGTGAGAATTGACTGTCTTGTGTCTCTACTCCATCTGAGTCACCATTTCTTCTCTTTATTTCTCTATTGATACCAAACCAGATGCAGTTTTTCCTCATTTTCAACTTGTGGCACATTTAGCCCCTCAACTTATCTGATTTTTTAAAATAAAGAATTCTATCTTTATTGTATCCTCACAAACACTTATAATTAATTATATGTAATTAATAAATTGAAATTCTAAATTTTTAATAAAGCAACCAACTTTTATAATTAATCCAAATGCAATCTCACTTAATTATGCTAACTTACAAAAAAATCAAACTAATCAACCTAAATTACAACAATTAATTCTTTTTTAAGATGTTACAATTTTTCTTCGAAAACTATCTTTCTTTAAAAATTACACAAATTTGAAGACTTTTTGGAAAAACAAAAAAAATTCAAAAATCGCAAACAAATTAATTACTTAAGGATTTTATTGGTAAAAAATAATACGGAGTGACTAAACCGCTAAAACGTAAAAAACACGTATTTTTTTTATATTAAACTCTTTTTTATAAGTGAACCTCAACTTTTAATCCCAGTCACACGAACAGACACATCTCGTCGTATGTTATAAATCAATTTGAAACCACGTATTTTTTAAATAATAAATAATCAATGGATATCAAATGCATGAATCTCTTGGCCGTTCGTTGCCTTTTTCATCAACATGGGAATTAATAATATTTATAAATTATCGAAAAAAATTTCAATATGTTGAGTTAAAATAATAGGGCTAAAGCTGTATAATAACAGTGTACTTTTTAAGGTGTATCGATATAGTACGTGTACTTTTTATATTGTTTATATGATACATTTACTTTTTATGACCGGTTATTTCGTCTAGCTTTGCGCAGTTGTGGGAAAATCGTCGGTACGAACTTGTTTATCGTTGGATCTGTGTAAAATTTGAGGAGAAGCTTCGCAACACATAGTTCCTTCGATCTGGACGGTGGAGATCGTCATTGAAGATTCCTATAGAGGTCTGTAGGTGTTTGAAGTTGGTTGTGCAGTGTGATTTCTCCTACCAGGTTATCACAAAGACGAGAGTGTGTATTTGATGCTTCAATTATGGATATTTAAACAATAATAAAAAGATAAATTCCATTCTTAACAGGTAGAGCCAGTAACCGGTTACCAAAGGTATCATATTTGTATGAAAAAATGTAGTACACGTATCAAATTTGAACGATTCAGAAAGTACAAGTGTAATATGAATAATTAAAATAGTATACGTACCATATCGATACATTTTAAAAAGTACACAACTATTCTACGACTTTAACCCAAAATAATAATTAAATAAATAAATAATATTTCATATCATTTGTTTATTTAGTTTTATTACAGTATTTTAATCAAACTAATGGCCCACCAAAGGCCAATTGGCCGTTTCCTTATATCCACTTTTCTCATACCTTCCTCTTCGTCTTCACGAAGCTCACAAGAAATTCATATCACTCTTACCACCACCTATATAAACCACTTCACTCTTTCTTCAACTCTCATCTTTCAAAAAAATTCTAATACAAATCTCTCTCTATATCTCTTAGAAAGAACTTCGAATTTCATCAAAAATGGCGACGATTGAAGAAGTTTTAGCTCTTGAATCCATCAGACAACACCTTCTCGATGAATACGAAATATCTGATTGCTCTATTTTGAATTCTCAACATCAATTTCTAGATCTGATCTATCAGTTTTTGATTACTTTGATTCGGAGGAAGAAACCACATCTGATGTGTTAATTCAATTCACCGTCGAAGGTAGATCTGAAAAATCGTATTCGGAGAAGAAAACAGAGAGCATTGTGGAGGAGGAGGAGGTGAAAAAGGTACACTACAGAGGCGTACGACGGCGGCCGTGGGGAAAGTACGCGGCGGAGATCCGAGATCCGAAACGTAACGGTGCGAGAATTTGGTTAGGGACGTTTGATACTGGAATTGAAGCTGCAAAGGCTTACGATAGAGCTGCATTTGAAATGCGTGGAAGCAAAGCCATTCTGAATTTTCCTTTGGAGATTGGGGAGTCAACGGCGACGACTTGCACGGAAGTCGGAGATGTTGCCGGTGGTTGCCGAAAGAGAAGTAGAGATGTGAATGAGATGGTGGTGATCGCGAAGAAGGAGAAGATAACGGAGACACCGTTAAATTGGACGGCGGTTTGAGATGAGGTTGGATGTCCGTTAGACCATGACTTTCCTCCCTTGTCTCCTTTATCCCGGTTGATAATGATTTGAAAGTCCATGTAAACATAGTTTAATCATTTCTTAATTCTTGATTTAATATTGGATTTTTAATATTTTTGTCTCCGTTGATATTTGGATATAGATGTTATTTGATGCACCATACTGTACAACAATTAATCTTTAGATCAATTAACTTACACCACTTTCAATGAATTAGAGGAACCATACCCAATTATAAACAATAATTTAGTCAAATTATAGTTCAAAATTATAGTTATGATGTATGAGAAATTAGGATATGGTGCACATCAAGAAATTATCTTTTAAAATATATAGCATTTTGTAATAGGGTATTTAATTAAATAACCAATGTAATCCAAGAAAGGTTCCGATTTGCTCATACTTAGCAATTAACGATCATTATAACTAATTTGTAATATCAGAAATAATAGAGATGCACTTTAGAGATAGCTTATAGGTTAGATGCGAGTATTTTAAAGATGCACTCTATAACTTCATTAATAATGTTCTAACTTGATTACCGGATTTCATTCGGGATTTGAGAGTTATGGGGCGAAGAGGGTTTAATTCCTTAATCATGTTAGTTTACTTTGTGTAAATGTGCTTTATATATACGATTAAATTCATAAAAATGTATGTTACTTTACTGAAATTACTCAAATGACTAATCCAGTTATTTTTTGTCTTATTGGTACTTGTACTTAAAATTTGTTGTTGAGATGGTACTTTTGATTACCGGTTTTACCGGTAATGATCTTATATTTGTGTTTTTAGAAGTATGAAAAGGATCTATATGCTTATGTGGATTTTCTAAAATATTTATATAGATCAAATTCCACGTTGTAATCCAAAATAACTTGTCGATATGGTACGTGTAACCGGTAACTATGTTGATATGGTAAATCCACGTAAGCATAATGTCATTAAAAACTGTTACGTTGTCATTTGAATCAGCAAAATTTGTCATATCACTTTAGTTACTAGTTACACGTACCATATCGACAAGTTATTTTGGAGTACAACTATCATCCGGTCAAAAAAAAAAAGTTAATTAGTCATTAAGGTAATTTGAGAAAAGTATGTTGCATTTGTACGACTTTAACCCTTATACATATGAGATCTTGTGATTTTGTTTTATTGTGTTATACCATGATTTATTGTGATTATTGTGATAAACTGTACGGCTGGACCAAGGTTTGAGTAGCTCTCAACCCTTTTAGCACTGGCGACTGCTTGTGCAGTTTCGGATACTACGTGTGTGGGAAACGATCCCACTGAGATTATTATCATTATAAGGACGATTTCCACTGGGACGAATCTCATATTCCAGTTTAGCAAGGACCGCTAAGCCTTTTATCGGGCTTTGTATTTTAAACTAACTTGCATTTGCACTATTGAATTTAGTTAGCATATTTCCATAACTTGCATCTTAGGGATTTAGGGAAGCGATAGTAGGTGTGTTGTACCCAAGTAGGTATTATCAGCTATATCGGCTTGACGATACTTAGCTAACTTACTAAAGGTAATCATCTATTGTGAACTGTAATTACGTATATGCTTGTATGTATGTATATACGTATGTGTGTGTGTGTGTGTGTGTTTGTATTGATATTTACGTGACTATCGTATTGTACTTAAAGTCAACTGCCCGAGTTTGCTTGTAATTAAATGGGGTTGTGGTGAGGTTCTTATATCTTAAATGTCATTTGACAATCTTTATTACATGACATTTTGGTTGTGTTTTGGGGGTATTACAAAACCGAAATTCTTCTCCAAATCACCCATTACATAAATTGTGGGTTGAAATTGCCATCTATAAGCAAAAATATAAAAATAAATTGCTATTTTGATTTAAAAAAAAGTTAATGATGACTTGTTAAACAGATTTTCAGGTCATCCATTTGATGTTAAAGATAAAAAACGCAATACGCTTGTTATTGTAGATAATTATTAAAAGAAATTATAAATGTTAATATTACAAAAAATATTACTAGTTTTAGTAATTAGTCCTATATTTCATCGTTTTTTTATAAGAAAACCATAGGGTGACAATTTGAGCCCATTCAAGCAAATGAGTCAAACGGGTTGACGACAAAAAGTCATAAATTTTAGGGAGAATTTCATATATACCCTTCCAAAACTTCATAATATCATATATACCCAACCTAAACTTTTAATATCATATATATCCCTCATAAATATCATAATATCATAACTACCCAATTTTATTATTAATATCACATATATCCCTCTTATACATCATTAATATCATATATACCCAAATTCATTAATTTAATTATTTTTATAACATTTAAAGCTCATAATTAATATTGTTTATTAATTAATGACCATTATACCCTTACTCATTTCTTCTTTCAACTAAACTTCAAATTATCATATTTATCCAACTTAAATTAAAATATCATATCCCTTTTAATGATTTTATATAATTTATTTTTGTAAAATTTACTAAATAAAATCTTCAAACTAAAACAAATTAAGATTAAAAATAAAAAAAAAATATTGTATCATGTTTTTGCTCGTTTGTAATCAAATCATATCGTCTTATTATATTTTCTTATTTATTTCTTTTCTACAGTAATCTATATGTAATTAACTGATTACATATTATGTTCTTTCTTTTCTTTTTCTTTTAGAATTTTATAGTTGTATCGCATTTTGTTTTCTTTTTTTTTAAATTTAGTATATCTTTTTGTTTTCTTATACATTAGTTTTAAATTTTTTTCAAGTTTGCATTCGTTTTATAACTGTTGCTTATTTAGTTTAAATATATAGGATTATATATATAATCTTGTAGTTAACACAAAATATACACAACTAATTACATCGGATAACAAGTTATAACTTAGATACAAGACTAAACATATAAATTAAAAAAAGTAAACCAAATAAACAATAGTTATAAAACGAATGCAAACTTGAAAAAAATTAGAAACTAATGTATTAGGAAAAAAAAATATATATATATATATATATATATATATATATACTAAATTTAAAAAAGAAAAAAAACAAAATGCAATGAAAATACAAAGTTTGAAAAGAAAAACAAAAAAAGAACATAATATGTAATCAGTTAATTGTATATAGATTACCGTAGAAATAAAACAAATAAGAAAATATAATAAGACGATACGATTTGGTTATAAACGATCAAAAACATAATACAACTTTTTGTTTTTATTTTTAATGTTAATTTTTTTAGTTAGAAGAATTTATTTAGTAAAGTTTACAAAAATAAATTATATAAAATTATTAAAAGAGATATGATATTTTAATTTAAGCTGGATAAATATGATATTTTAAAGTTAAGTTGAAAGAAAAAATGAGTAAGGGTATAATGGTCATTAATTAACAAACAATATTAATTATGAGTTTTAAATGTTATAAAAATAGAATTTGGGTATATATGATATTAATGATGTTTAAGAGAGATATATGTGATATTCATAATTAAAATTGGGTATATATATATGATATTATGATGTTTAAGATGGATATATATGATATTAAAATTTAAGATTGGGTATATATGATATTATGAAGTTTTGGAATGATATATATGAAATTCTTCCAAAAAAAATAAGAGAGAAAAAGTGAAAAAGAGATGCATACAATAAAAAAAGGTGGAGAGAGAAAGATAATATATTTTATTCCAAAGATACCCTTTTGATCCAAGTGTGAATTCAAATTTCATGCAATTCATTCAACATAAAACAATTCATATTAACAATTATCAATCCAACACATTATATTGAATGATTAAAGAGAGAAATATTACATTGATGTTCTTGGTGACTTGCACAACACTTTTTCTCTCTAATTCCAGCCGTGTATTTTTGTGTAATCTGAGATTCCTTCTATAACAGCACACATACACTCCTATTTATACACAATACAAAGTATTGAGGATTTACACAAACAACCCCTGAACTTTTACAATAAAATTGATTACAACTCTATATAAATTTGTACCCAACAATCTCCCCCTTAGAGATGAAATCAATTTTCAAATTAAAGTACATTGCAGGGAACTTGAACATTCTTTCTTGAAACTTTTCTTGCACCTTCTCTTCGATCTCTGAATCTTCTTCTTTATTGTCTCACTCTGATCTTCACATCTCTTCTATTCTGATCTTCTCTTTTCTTGTAAGCACACTCCCCCTTGGATCATGAATAGCTTTTAAATCTCTTCCTTGATCAATTGTCTTGAGATGATGTAGTAATTGCCTTCAGTTGATTTCAAACTACTCAACAGTTGTTTCTGAAATTCAGCTTTTCTCCCCCTCATGATGATCATAAAAAATTATGAACATCATGCAAAAAAACTTCAGAAACATTAATTCAATGAAATTACAGTAGAAGAAATACAACAACAATTACAACTCAGAAATTATTACAAATTGATTTTCTCCCCCTTAAACTGACATCTCTCCCCCTATACAAAACAGATTTATCTCACCCCCTCAAAAAGTTCACTCCCCCTCGAATTGATATTATATCTTTTTAGAACAAAACAAAGCTTTACAACTTTGGGGAAAATGAAACACATTCATTTTGTGAGAAAATGAGTCCAGGTCCACATAGGATTCCTGTTTACACAATAGACAAAATCTATGTGACCTACGTTCAGCGCTGGCATGATAGTAACACTGGTAGGATTTCCAAATAGTCATCGTGAAATCCTTTATCATGAAAGAATCACTCTTATTTGTTCCGGCTTAGTCACTTTGGACTAGCAGTTTATAGTCACGCAGACTGTTAGACTCGATGTGTCCTAAAAGTGTATGTAATCAGCTCTAGACACAATGTGCATCAAATGAAATTGGAGACCGGAGCAACTGTCTTCCTTGTTTCAATATCAATAATATCCAAATGATATATCGATAGAAATGTGTTATATCTCCGTGATTATTGAAACAGAAATCTTTTGAGAGATAACTGAGTAGTTGGTGGGGTTAAGTGCATGCGTCACTGGGTCCATGACGTCTTTTTCAATATCAAGTCACCTAGGGCTTGATAGATTATGTGGATTACCCAGCAGACACAGTGTTGGTAGGATTTTATTTTCTTCAAATCCTTTCTCAACACTCAGCTCTCAGCATTTTTCAACTAAGCTCCCTCCGGCTCACTTTTAAGAAATGAATTCAGTCAGCTTTATAGCAAAAGCATGACCTGATGCACCACCATCTCCTTTCAATATCAATATCCCTCTCATTTACATTTTATCTCTGCTCGACCCTGTCAGTATCCCGTGATAACTGACACTTCTCAACTAATAAACCTAAAGAACCCTCACCCGCACAATCTATAGATGGTTTGCTTCTTGGGTAGGTCTTCCGGTTCTGGTTAGACCATAGAAGCGAAATTTATGCCTATCACTCAGATTGGTGCATAATCGAAGTCAGCAGAAAGATTTTCAGCTTTGAAGCTCAAGGGATATCAGAGAGATTATATTCAAAGAATATGGGAGATATCATAAAAAAATAGAAAATCTGATATATGAAATGAAAAGAACCAGATTTTCTTGAAAGAATTAGCACTTGGGAGATAACAAAGAGAATCCATTATAAATTGGAAGCATTGTAATAAAGAGAATCTCAGAAGAAATGAGATAATGAACATCAAAGAGATTAGATCAATTAATCTCAATGAAATATTCAGAGAATCAGAAAAAAAATTTCTTTTCAGCTCAAAAATTATTTTTATGTGTGTATCAAATATTTTCATGAAAAATCACACACAGTTTTGAAAAATGTCATCGTCAAAGTGCGTCTGAAACTCCCCCTAGAAATAAGCAGACACAGTTAGTCAACTCATAGAAATGAAACAAAGAGCAAAAAATTATAAAAATAAAACTCCGTATTTGTCAATTCAGCATCAGAGTTGAATGCAGGGCAGGAATTCCAGAAAGATTCGTTTTTCAGAATCGGGTTCTAATCTGAAGTGATTAGAAGCCATTTGTCGCATAAGCTTGGGTTTCAGTCTGAAGTAACTGAAAACCATTGTCTCTGGTTCATTGAAGTCCGGGTTCTAGGCTGAATTTAACTAGAAACCAATTTTGAGTTGAAGCACGGGTCTTGACCTGAAGTAATCAAGAGCCTTTTGAAATGAAGAACGGGTCCTTATCTGAAATGATAAGAAGCCTATAACCTGCAAAATTTAAGATGTCTTTGGTATCCAAACAGATTTGGATCCAGACTTGTTAGCGCTCTTGGGTACCCATTTCAAAACAGGTTTTGGTACCCACTTGTACTTGGGTTTAGGTACCCATTGCATGTTATAACTATCAGCTTCTCTTTCAAACGCAGAAAACAAATTTCTTTGAGTATGAGAAAATTGAATATCTGAATTTCTAAAGAAACTTGAATTTGAATGATCAGACTTTTGCGAACTCTTCTTTTTGAAAAACTGTCCGGTTCTTGCCTGTTTCTGATAATACTTGGTATTTTTCTGTGAAAATGTTTTCTGATTAGAATGACCAGTATTTTCAGAAACTTTAAGAAAATTTGACTTCGAAGATTCACCAGTGTAAATCTTGACCGGAAGTTGTTCAACAATTTTATCTTTGCCGCTGTGTATCTTTAACAGATACTTAAGTTTAAGATCTGAAGAAGAATCAAACTTAGCAGAGTTAGTTAGATTCACTTCACTTTCAGAAGACAAACCAGAGTGATCAACATTGGATTTTAAACACACTGAAGAAGGGGTCTTAACCTTTGACTCAGTTGACGAAGTAAACACATGTAATTGTTTTGTAAGATGAAGTATCTGATCTTCCAAACTTTTGATAATGACTAAATTTGAATTTCTGTCATGATCAAATGATTGGTAATCAGATTTAAAAGATTGTTCTTTGATTAAGAACATTTGTCTTTCATCTTCAAACAATTCAGATTTTGATTTAAAATCTTGTTCTTTAAGTAAGAACTCATGTCTTTCCTTCTCAATCAAATCTTTAGTTAAAGACAACTCTTGTTGAAGAGCAAAAATTTCTTCATTTTTGTTTAAAATACAATTCTGATCAGTTGGTTTTGTCTTACAAAGTGTATCTTCAAGATCCTGAACTTTCTTGTAAAGATCAGATCTTTCAGGCAAAAGATATTTCAGTTGAGTTGCATTCTGAAAATTTTCTTGTTTCAGCTCATCAAGTTCTTTAAGTAATTCAGATATTTTCAATTGATGAGCACAACTCTCAGAGTTTTGTTTTTCTTTTAAGCTTTGAATTTCTTCATTCAATATTTGTACGTCACGTAACGCCAAATGTTTATCAGTATTTAACTGAACGAGAATGTCGTAATTGTTCTTACGAATCTTTTCAGATTCAGTAAGTTTGACAATCAGCTCAGACTTTGAAAATTGTTCAAACATCATTATGAATTGCAGAAAAATAAACTTCCAAGATCTTTTATGGACTTATGAAAATTTGAATGAATCTTGATTGAATAAAACTGAATCTTGAATGATTAATTTGTTAAAAATCAGCTCTGATTTGACTTTTTGACGTTGAAATTTTAGATTTTCTGCAGAAAAATGCCCATAACTTTTTTCTGGAGTGGAATTGGGCCTCGAAAATTTACCGAACCGGCTATGCCGGTTCTAGAAATGTAGATCTCTTTTCAAGCTTCGATTTGACGTATGGTAGGCCTTCTAACGATGTTCCAGTCAAAAGTTATGGTCAATTTAAGCAGTAAAGGTCAAATAGTCAAGAGTATGATGAAACTCGAATGAATAATGACTCAACTCGAATATGTAATGATCAAACTCGAATGATGAAGTATCAAACTCGAATAAAGAATCACCAAACTCGAATGAAGAAGTATAAAACTCGAATGATTGAGTGTGAAACTCGAATGAGAAAGGATTCAACTCGAATAACCCTTGAACTTTCTCGAATGAAATAGAAATCAATTCGAATTACAAAGAAGTTAAACTCGATCAAAGCTTCATGAAACTCGGTCAATGAAGTATGAAACTTGAATAACAATGGATGAAACTCGGTCAAAGAAGTATGAAACTCGAATAACAATGGATGAAACTCGGTCAAAGCATTGATAAAACTCGGTCAAAGCTTCATAAAACTCGAATAAAGCTATCATAAAACTCGAATAAAGCTTTAATAAAACTCGAATAAAGCTTTCATAAAACTCGAATAAAGCTTTAATAAAACTCGAATAAAGCTTTCATAAAACTCGAATGCCTTCTTTATAAAACTCGAATGACACTATGAATTTAGTTATGCCCGAGTTTTATCATTTTTCAACAAAAACAAGATCAGATTCAAACTTTTTCAACAAAAATCCATGAATTGACCTCAAATTGATTTCGAAGGTTCGTTTTAATAGCAGAAACAACTTTTGTGAAATCACTTTGGGTAATTCTTGATTAAAAACCAAAATCGACCAAAAACCTCAAGAACACACACTTTTTCAAAAAATCTGAAATTTCTCAATTAAATTCTGTGTGTTTTGAGATAATATTTGATGTTTATATCATCAGATTCGCCTTTAAATTTCACACCTTCGATCCAAAATTCAGATTATTTCATCCACAAAATCAAAATCCTCAATTGATTTTCGGATTTTCAAAAAAAAAATGAATATAACAGTGTATTAAAAAAAATTTATTTCAGATTCAAAATTCACTCATATTCAGCCATATTAGGCTCTGATACCAATTGTGAATTCAAATTTCATGCAATTCATTCAACATAAAACAATTCATATTAACAATTATCAATCCAACACATTATATTGAATGATTAAAGAGAGAAATATTACATTGATGTTCTTGGTGACTTGCACAACACTTTTTCTCTCTAATTCCAGCCGTGTATTTTTGTGTAATCTGAGATTCCTTCTATAACAGCACACATACACTCCTATTTATACACAATACAAAGTATTGAGGATTTACACAAACAACCCCTGAACTTTTACAATAAAATTGATTACAACTCTATATAAATTTGTACCCAACACCAAGTGATTGCTCATTCACACTATTCACATGATCTTTTTTTTACCATTCACAAGAATTATAATGTTGCTCCTTTTGAAAAAAAAAAGTCTTATAATATTGTCTTATACATGTCTATTAAAAAAAATATGTGAATGATCATTCACATTAGGGTACGCTGATGAACCTGATTATATATATATATATATATATATATATATATATATATATATATATATATATATATATATATCTGTGTGTGTGTGTGTATATATACAGAGAGAGAGACATGTTCAAAAAAGTACTTCTCAAAATCAAGTGCACCCGAAGGTACCAATATTAAAAAACTTTGTTTTAATTTTGTTTCTTATAACCATGTTTAAATTAATGTTATACGTTGATTTATGAATTTCATATACATTCACACTTTTTTAGTCCTTAAAAATTATGTGAATGTTCAATGCATATTTATGTGAATGGTCATCCAAGTGAATGATCATTCACACCATTCACATGATCTTTTTTTTTTACCATTCACAACATTTATGATGTTGCGCCTTTTGAAAAAAAAAGTCTTATAATGTTGTCTTTTACACGTCTATTAAAAATATATGTGAATGGTCATTCACATTAGGGTACGCTGGAATCTCATAGTTACGCTGATGAATCTGATTCTCTCTCTCTCTCTCTCTCTCTCTCTCTATACATATATATATATATATATATATATATATATATATATATATATATATATATATATATAATAAGATGTAGATAAAACTTAACAAAATATATGAACATATTACATGTTCAGATGTTCTAAAGAAATTATTACTTTAAGTAGGAACATCTAGAAAGGCATTTCAGGAATCAGTTTGATTCTATCTCTGTTCCTTTTGTTTGAAGTAGTTATATTCCTTATGCAGTTTTAGCTAAACTTAACGAGTTAATACATTGGATATTTGTAGTTTTTATAAATATTAATGTTTAAAATATTTAAATCAGAACATATTATACGTTACATATTAAATAAATATTGATAGAATAAAAGTAATTAAAAATAATATAAGAAAGAAAGTAATTTGTTAGGGACTAAAACTGAAACAAAATTAAAATGGCAAATAATGACTGGTCAAAAGACCAAAAGCATAACAAAAGAACAAACATAGGTATTGAAATTGTAATTTCGATGCGAAAAGGATGGTAACCATGATTTGTATATAACCACAGGGACGAAAATTGTAATTTACCCTATTGTTTATATTTAGAATTGACTAAATTACATAAATGGTCCATGTGGTTTCATGGAGTTACGGCTCTGCCTTGGCCCCACTGGAACTCGCCCCTTGTACCACTAGTCTCGCCTCTGGACAGTCTTTGATCATATGCCCTAGCTTCCCACAACAGAAACATAACAACTCTCTAGCCGTACACGTGACGACAGCATGCCCTCGCTGACCGCATTAATAAGACCTGGGTAGATCTGACACACATGGCCCAGAATGATGACAATGACATCTCAAGAACTCTCGATCACCAACCATACTGTTAACACGGCTACTCGAAGCTCAGGACCCCTATCCCACACTGCTCTAACTCGGTGCACTATATCTGGAGCTCTGCACCTGATTCTGGCCGCCCGACCTCTGACTCTGAAACGGTCCCCTCGATCTCTGATCCCTGCCTCTGTCTTGGTCTCTATCTCTCCTCGTCCCAAACTCTGACTCAAAAACTGCCACTGATCAGACTGCCGATCTCTAGGAGTGTCTATGGGGTACCTCCAATAACCCGAGGACTGGTCAGACATCCCCGTACGCTGTCGCTGAGAAGGCGGCTGCCCTATCTGCTTCTCTATCTCCCGCTTCCTCATGCGGGCCATCTCTAATGCTCTGGCAAAGGTGGGAGTATTGTGTAATCCAACAAACTCTCGAATATCGGATCGCAATCCATCGATGCTCGTTATCTATCTGTTGAGTAGCAAACTGGGAATATTCGTTAAATCTGTCAACGTACTGCTGCACAGTCATATCACCCTGCTGTAGGTGGAGAAATCGACGCTCCATCTCTCGTCTCTCGTCCCTGGGGATGTACTGCATCTCAAATACTGTCTTAAACTGGTCCCAAGTCATAGCGTAGGAAGCAGACGAAGTTATAGAAGACTCAATAGACTTCCACCACTGGGAAGCCCCTCCTCTCAACAGCTATGTAGCATAACCCACTATATCCTTTGGGTCCACGTGCGCAACATGAAATGCAGCCTCGATCTCTCTTTCCCAAGCCATAGCTACTCCCGGCTCACTGCCGCCTCTGATTTGTCATAAATTCGTTAAAGAGAGATCCACCCCGCTGTGTAGTAGAAGACGGGGAGCCTGCCCCAGAATCTGTCCCAGTCAACGAAATACCAGCACCCATACCCTGTCCTGTGCCCCTGAGTCCTGAAGAAATGAGCCAAAATTCCAAGCAAATCTGATTTGCGGACATACTCATCGCCCGCAGACCTGTTATCACCTGAACCCTCACCCTGTCCTGACATAATTACCTGCACAAACTGAAGTGGTTAAGGATAACAAATAAAGCACCCAACATTATACAATAAGCTAGGGAGAGACAGAATTCATCTCATCACATGGGAGAAGGCTCTCCAAAGCTTCGATTTGGAGATGTGATGTCTGGACATAGAATCGAGTCCTTGTGAATGGGCAGAGCCAGGTGCTCTTGAATGATTCCCAAAGATCTGAACACGGTTTAAGTTCAAGCATCCGCTAATGATACTCAGACTTCAAACCTCAAGCTCTGATACCATCATCTAACACCCTCTCAATTCGCATAAAAGTCACGTCATAATAATATCATAAGTGGCAATATCGCATGCTATCTTTATTACACATGCCAGGGGATAGTACCAATCTCTATGAACTAAAACTTTCATACAAATAGTGAAAGCAGAATTACAAGTTCAGTACAATTAACAAATCCTAATTAAGCTAACATACTACTACTGGCTACCTGATATACATGCTGAATACATACACAAGTTATTGATTTACAAAATCCTAAAAGACGCTATCACATGCAGTACTAATATTATCATCATACAGTAGCTAGTATAGAATTCCAAGAAATATATGGATCCCTACTTCGGCAGCTGCGGCTGCTGATCCCCTTTTTGGCTGGCTGAACATGACTCGAAAACGTAAGCTGAGAAGCTCATGAGTACGTGAGGCTTAGACTTTGCAGAATAAAACACATAGCACTTAACACACAAACACATCTTTATCTCAATCTCTGGCAATCATCCACGCATCTCAGATATGGTTATGAAGGAGCATGAGATCCAGATGCCTGTAACACAATCCCTATGGGGACACTACCTCGGTTAACAAACCGCACGCAACAGTGGTTAGAAAGTCCATGTAGCTCAGGAGCGACCCGGCTACAGGCTCTGCCATATATATACGCTCGAATGACTGGTTAGGGACAGTCAGCTCGCGATCACCCATCGCGAGTAACAGTCCGTATGGAACTCATCATAGAGATCTCATCTCATGAACATGAAACACATATAAACACAAGAATAGGATCATACTTGAAGTTCACGTCTCTGTCTCATACACAACACATATAATAACAATAGCTACACAACTAAGACTCGTAAAAGGATTCCGCGATTGGAAAAAGGACTCAAGTACTCACCTGTCTATCAGACAACTTGCCTCAATCACTAAACCCTCTGATCACAATTATTGGCCCGACTCACTGTTTGCTCGTCCTTGTATACAAAACGGATCCCAGAATATTGATACAAGCTCAACTGATATTCATGACAGACTTATATACTAATCTCATAACTAATTTAGACCGCAATAATAACCCCAGATGGACCCCAAAGCCTAAAACAGAATCTGGCCCAAAACAACTGATCGCGGCCCGTCTCAGGCCATCGCGGTCGTACTGACCATCATGGCCCGTGCCCAATAATCTCGGCCGTACTCGACCCCGCACTGCCACAAGACCGATCACGGCCGCGCTCAGGGATTGTGACCGCACTCCTGGGCGAGCAGGTCTCCCTTGTTCGCTGTTCGTGTCTGTCCAGAGCAAAGTAACCCTAAAAACTCGATTTCAACAACAATAAACTCATTAAATCAGTATGCTATTACTCCCTTCAGGCCCCTAGGCCAATTCTGCGATTTTAGACAACTTAACTCAATCAAACCCATAGGAAGGGAGGTTCTTACCTTGATAACTCAAATACACAACAAGAAATTGATGAAGAAGAATTCCGACGGAAAAACTAAGATGATTGAAGCTTCTGTGATCTCCCAGCAACAATTTCAGCCCCTCACACACTCCCTTGTTGCCTCCTTTCTTTGATAATGAAATAGAGAAGAAGAAATAGTTTCAAAAGAAGCCATTTATATAACCTTTCCAATTTTAGTAACCTAATACCCAAATATCCGAACCCAATGTCATAATTTCAATATTTATATCAATTCAATCCATTTAATCCTGTGATCTCAGAAATATAATTAATCCGCTAAAATTATATACCGGTGCCACATATATCACAATCCCGAGACGTATAAATCCACTAATCAGGATATAATCGAACCAATATAATAATAATAAGATATTAATTCAATAAAATAATTCCACGTACCATGTCTGAAAACAAGATGTTACATCTTTTTTCTTTATATCATAATTTATTTTCATATATATATTTTGTATTTTTTTTATCATTTAATTATCCAAATGTAACATTTTATTTTTTTGTTTTAATTATTATTTTTTATTTGAATGTTTATTGGTATTATTAATGCTACCTTTTTTTATATATTACTATAATTATTTATTTAAGATTATTATATGATATACATGTTTCATTTTTTCCCAGTTAGTTATTGAAAATCCAAATATTTCTCCATCCTTTTTTCATTTAGGAAAGATAAAAATAAAAATTAGTTTTAGTTTATTTTTGTTCAGAAAATCTAATATCGTAATAATTTATTTATTTTCTCCATTCAAAAAATTTTAAAATAATGACGTGTTAAAGTTTTTTTCATTTGGAAAAAATATATAATTAAAAGGTTTGAATTTTCGTCATTGAAAATATTTACTCAAAAATTTTACTTCTGAATGGTTCAAAAATGTCAAAACCGTCCCTTACGGGGCAGTCCTGAACGACTAGGTCCCAAGGAGCAATGCAACATCAATCAAAACTAAGATAAAATTAATAAAGTGCGGAATTAAGTCATTACAGAAGTTAGGATTATTTTACAATAAGTTTAAAAGTAAACTATAAAGGGCACAAGGACACTAATCTGGTACATAACCATAATACATGTCACCGCTTCTACCCAAACCACCACTATAATCAATTCATTTGATACCAATTTCAGTTGAAGTAGTGGTCTAGTGACTTCCAATTCGGGCTTGCAGGTCTTAAGGACTTGGCTCAGCTGGACCTTTTCTTTTGATTAAACATGTAAAAAGATTTAACAACAACGGTAAGCGATGCTTAGTGAGATTATAGATTTAACAGTTAACAAGCTATGACAATTTTAAGCGGAGACTTGACTTTGACTTTTGACTTTAATATCTGACTTTGACTTTAAGCGCGATTTTGACATGACTACCGCTATCAGCCAGACATTGTGAGACATAGGACTTAAGATCGGATGATGTTTAATCCCACGCACACGCTTTTAATTGTGGGGATCAGCCACATACTGGGCTAGCTACCAGTAAGACAACGTGGGCAAACATCAGACTAGACTTAATCATAGACTGGCATAGACTTACTCAGACTTGAATTGTGCGGAAGCATATGAAAAGCATCGATAAGAAAGCAAATGACTGAAAACATTCAAAGTAATGAATCAAGATAGCAACAACAATATATATCCAAGACTAATTCAGACTGTAAAGACATGTGTGCAGGATGATATATTAAAAGCTATCATGATCCACAGGGCATCACCGTACCAAGGTGTGCACAGGTCACGTTCTAGCTGAGCATATAGAATTTCAAATAAAACTAGAACAACAATATGTCTCATAGGAAGACAAACATGTATACAGTTATATCTATAACTCACAGCCACTGGTTTTAAGGCATGACTGTTAACTTTGACTTTCGCAGGCGGATTAAATCCACCACCTGAGTTATCTCAGGATTTGACTTTAGCTTTGACTTTACTGACTTTAGCTCTGACTTGCTTCTCTGACTTTGGCTTGCCTCTATTGACTGAACTTGACTTTAATTGCTTTAACTTGACTTTTCTGGCTTGACTTTACAAACTTTGACTCTATAACATAGTTCAGATTTAGCTGAACCTGTTATTTGCATGGCAATTTAATGACATAAGCTTTTATTGACTTTACACAACATAATTTGTGTATTTCTGTTGCATTCACTGACTTTCTGAAACTTATGTATAGACTTATTGCATTATTGACTTCTCGTGTCATTTCAGACTTTGTTGAATCACAATTAAGCTTATTAACTTGGCACGATTTAATGACTTTATGTTCTTTTATGCATATCATGGACATGTATGATGACTTATTTAATCATTCATTGGCTTTCTTTGCAAATTTAACTCTTTCATGTTCATGGCATTAATGCATAACTTACGAACTTGATCTTTTATACTATGCATTCCTTTGTTTCTCATGGCAACGAACTACATGTATGCTTTGAAATCATGTAATCAACTTATGGAATATGTTCAATAACATACTTCCGGATGAATTATATGTCTTGTATCGATTGAACATAAACACATACTTTGATGTCAATTATACATGTATATGATCATACTCATGTCCCTATACTTTAATTTGATGCAATTATGCACATTTTCATCAAGGTAAATCTCGAAAGTTTCATTTATATGCCAATACTTAAAACAAATACATACATTATGTATAGAACACAGCACACACACACTCCTATACTTTAATTGCTTATATATTAAAGTATATATATAAATCATCTTGCTGCCCTCAATCAATCTTTTTCAGCACACAAAGTATGTGTGTGTGTGTGTGTCTATATATATATATATATATATATATATATATATATATATATATATATATATATATATATATATATATATATATATATATATATATATATATATATATATATATATATATATATATATTAATGTTGTCACCAATTTGCACATGTATGTATCTATATATTTCAAGAATTAGTGATGTTCCTGTTTTAGTTTGGCAGCCACACCTACATGTATACATCCAAGTAATTAAGGACTGTTGACTGCTGTTTTCTGTTTTGGACAGCCCATAAAACCGAATATGGGTGTTGTCACTCTTTGCTTCTCAAACCAAATCAGAAACAAACACACAAAAAATTCTGCACACACATACTTCATATATGAAACACAAGAAGCCTGCTGCTTTTGCTTTCAGATTATTCAGCACACATCGACACATACACGCACTACACACACCTCTGAATTTATAAACAAAAGGCTGCTGGTTCTGTTTCACATCGACACACACACACACATAACATATACTATATTTATGAACAATAAAGACTGCACCTATGTATGTATTCATATGCGCTAGGCTGCTGTAAGTAAGAATCCCAAAACACACACACACACACACACACACACACACACACACACACATATATATATATATATATATATATATATATATATATATATATGTATATATGCCTATCTGTGCTGTTTTGGTAATTAAAATGTGCTAAAAAAAAAAGAAAGAAAGGCTGCTGTCTTTTCTGTTTTTGACCGCCCACAAACATCTGAAATTCATCGAGATTTCAAGGTGAAATCTCGGTTCTTTTCTTTTAAACACAGCAGCGATTTCAGGGGTTTTAAAGGAGGTTTTATGTTTCAAATGGATGGCTAAACATACATCAAATGCATGCAATAAAGGCCGAAGGCCATATGGCCTCTTTTTCGATTAAAAACATAAACAAAGCACAGGGACAACAGCTTGTTCCAAATTTCAGAATTTTTTTACTTATATCTTGGACTTAAGGTTTAGAAGTGCAAATGAAATCAATTAAACACATAGGGATGACATGCATGGCTTTTATTTCATGATTGTAACACCAATTGATGAACCATTTAATGATATGAAGAACATAAAAACACTTTTGAATTTTCCAGAATCCGTAGCTTCAAAGGAGAATAAGAAATAATTTTGATAATGTTATTACCTTGTAATCTTGATGTCAACTTGTGGCTTGAAAATTACTTGACAATTTCCACTTAATCTTTGATTTTTGGGCGATGATTTGTGATGCACACCATGGAAGAACCGTGAGTTTAGAGAAGGTTGAGAGGATTTCTTTTCTTTACAATTGATGAAAATGAGCTAATGCATATATTTTGGGGTTCTATTAGGTTCAAGTTTCATTTTTATCATTTTGACCCCAAAATTGTTTATTTTTTATTTTTTTTATTTTATCATCAAACTTTATAATAAAAAAAACTCATAACTTGATTGTAACTTTTTATTAACTTTTATAAAAGTACATAGCTAATAAATGTAATTAAAATTACATTTAACATATTATTTAAAACTAAACTTGTTAATTAATGTTAATCATGTTTATCGTTGCTAATTGGCGTTAATTAAAGTTTAGGTTGTTACAAAAAAATCAAAATGAAAAAACTACAAACCATTCATATTATAAAATTATCAAACCATATGGATACTACAAACCATGAATGGTTCATCACTGATTTTTTCAAACCATGAATGGTTCGTCATTGATTTTTGCGAACCATTCAGAATTAAATTTTATGATTAAATATTGAAAGTTTTCAATGAAAAAACTATAAACCACTTTGATTATATACTTTTTTAAATGAAAATAACTTCAACACTTCGTTATTTTGAATTTTTTGAATGGAGAAAAGAAATAAATCATTTTGATTTTAGATTTTCTGAAAGCAAATAAACTGAAACTAATTTTTATCTTTATATTTCCTAAATCAAAAAAAGAATTGAGAAAGATTTAAATTTTCAATAACTAAACGAAAAAAAATGAACCAGATATGTAACATCCACGGATTTAATTTGATGTATTTTGGTTAATTAAGTGGAAAACTTATATATATTTAAGTTGAATTTGGACGATTATTATGTATTTGGATATTTAGCAAGTTTGTTGCTATTTTTAAGAAAATTGAACTCAGAATCAATTTTGTGGAGTATTATGAATTTAAAAGTTATTTATGATAAATCTAAGATTAAATCAGTATTTTACGGAACCGGTTAAGTCGGGTGATGAAATGTGCAAAATGACGAAAGTAGTATATAAAGGGCAATAGGCTTCATTTTTCTAGTTTACACTCTCTCTCTACTTCATCTCTCTAGAAATTTTCTCTCTACATCTCTCTAAGATATATCACAAACCGACCGTCAGATTTTCGAGAATTATACGTCAACGGAAAGGTATCGAGGAGTACAACAACAATCTACAAACGGATTTCTGATTTCATACGAATTGAGGTAAGAATCGAATCTTTTAAGTTTATAGTTTCGGTTTTGAAGTAAACTAGAATTCGAATCTGTTGTTTTGTGCGAATTTGAGCCTGTTTTGCTTGAAATGTTGCTGGAATATGATAATATATGCATAGTAGAATCGAATCTAGGTATTATACATGATATATTAGTGATTTTAGCCTTAGAAATGAAGGATTTAAGTTGAAATGATGAACAGACTCGAATATGTCAAGAACAGAATCGAAATGCATGAACAAACTCGAAATTTGTGCTAGATTCGAGTATATACTCGAGTTTAACCATCAGATTCGAACAAGGGTTTGAATCTATCATTATAGGTTCGAATTTAGCCCCTAGATTCAAATGGGGTTCGAGTTTAGCCCCTAAAGTCGAAATGGTTCGAATCTAACAGGAACTCGGCGAGTTCCTATACTGAACTCGGCGAGTACACTCAATTTTGGGCAGATTCGAATGGGTTTTAAAGGGGTCGAATCTATGGACTAATAATTACACTTTTGGGATATTTTTGGTAGTAAATTAAAGTATATAATGAAAGGTTAATTGGAAATAAAAACACACCAATTGATGGTTTACATCATGAGTTATATAAAGGACAATGTATGAACATGAAATGGGTTCAAACTTAATTATGGTATGAATTTGGACATGTACCCGAAATGGGGGAAAATATCGCCAAATTTACGAAACTTGATTTTATGGATTTAAACGGTTAATGATACGAGGTATTGTTGTAATTGATATAACAGGTCCCTTGTGGTGTTGTTTAACCCACAGTGGGGTACTTGGTGGAATCCGGTTGAAAGCCCGAAGAGAAATAATATCGGTTAAAAGATAATTACGCACCCACTGTGAGTACAGTAGATTTCGCATGGTTATATTTGTTTTATGTAAGCTTTGCCTGCTGAGACCTGTTGTTTCATTGATTGTTTAGAATTCTACTAACTTGCGTAGATTTAGATGCACATTCTTACTTGTTGCATGTCCTTTCGGTTGTTGTGCATCTAGTGATGGACCGGTGGGTCGCATCGATTACTCTGATGTTACTGTGCTATATGACCTGGAGCTGATCCCTCCTAGGCCCGGTAGGCAGTATGTCATCCCCGATCGTACGTTTGTCTCAGATGGTATGTCTAAATGCCGAGCTGTGAGCTCGAAGGGGCTGCGGCTCTGGTCCGTACTTGGTGTACGAAGAGAGTATACGACGTTTGTCGTCGGGATTACTCTTGGGCTTCATAAAGACTTATAAAATGCGTAATCTATGTATTCACTAAGCATTCGCTTACGTTTTAGTTGTTGTATTTTTACAGGCAAAGGAAAATCTACTGCTGGACCTTCTAGTTAGGTCGTTTGGAAGATTTGGGAGACTCGGCACTATTTGATCGGTAATTGTGATTTGGACAATGTTGTAATATATTCTGGATGATTGTAATAAATGTATGGGTGTGTAGACTTAGACTTGGTACCTTATAGCACCGTAGGGTGTTTAACACTTTTTGCACTACTTTATTTATGTTTTTAAATGCTTCCGCACTTAATTTAGGTTATCAGATCATTATGTTATGTATGTTGGTGATTAATCCTGGGTGTGATGTAAATGGCGGTAGTTGTGGCAAGGGTGCCACACGAGATGGTATCAGAGCAGTTGTTTGAGATTCAAGTGTCCGTGAGGTCTTGATCTCAAACATTAGGTGATGACATGTAGTGATGCTAAGTAATGATCTGAACTAAGATAGGTTATGATCTAGTAATTATAAGAGATTGACTATCATACGGGACACAAAAGTGGTGTCTTTAAATTAATGACATGTTACTAAACAAGTTATATGTTTAAATTTTCAGAACATGTCTGGAGGAATGACACCGGAAGAAACCAGAGAGATGATGCTAGCCATGATGGCTGAGCAGAACAAGATGATACAAGATCAGTTTCGGGCTCGAGATGAGGCCGAAGCTAAGAGAAGGGAGGATAAGAGAAAGAACAAGGAGAAGGAAGGGGGTAACAACGAGGAACGAGATGACAACATTGGGTCGTCTAACAAGCCCAAAGGTTGTCGTTTCAAGGACTTCAAAGGAAATGGGGCCGTAGAGTTTAACGGTTTAGGGGATGCTGTTGCCGCACTGGAATGGATAACAGCAACTGAGCGAACATTCCGAATCAGCGACTGTGCTGAGAAGGATATGGTTCGTTATGCAACTGCTATGTTCACGAATGATGCCATCATGTGGTGGAACGCAATGGTGAATGCGTTGACGTTAGAGAAGGTTTCTGATATGACTTGGGCTGAGTTCAAGGACCTATTCACTCAGCAGTACAGTCCGGTTGATGAGCGCCGGAGGTTGGAAGCAAAGTTTATGGCGCTGGTACAGGGGACTAAGACGGTGTCCCAATATGCTGTGGAGTTCACGAGGTTAAGTCTGTTCGCACCTCATCAGGTGGACACCGAAGAAAGGAAAGTGACCAGGTTCGAGGCTGGTCTTGACATTGAGATTAGGAGGGTTATGAGCAACGTCCGCTACCCTACATTTGCTGGCTTACTTGAGGCTGCCAGAAATGTAGAACAGATCTTGATTATGTCGGGTTACTCGATCGGGTCTGCTGCTGCTTCCACCAATCCAACACAGCCGTCACCGCCGAAGCGCCAAAGGGAGGGAGGATACTCGGGATCTTCCCGGTCTTCACAATACTCGTCACAGCAGTCTTTTCGCCGACCATCTGGTTCTTCTGATCGTGGTCGTGCTCGTGCATACTCTATCAACACCGAGCCACAATACTGCAACAAATGTCACCTGGAACATTTTGGCAAGTGCCCTAACGGACGTGCTTGCTTTTGCTGTGGAGAACTGGGACATTTTCAGAATGATTGCCCAAGGAAGGGTGATGCTTGCTATAAGTGTGGGGTGTGGGGTCACTATAGCAGGAACTGTAGAAAGAATGCTCCAACAGCTGCTGCACCATCATCAACACGATCGTCTGGAGGTTCGAGTGGTGGTTCAGTTAACCGCCGGGGTCAGTCACAGAGGGCACCTGCTCGTGCTTTTCAGATAACTGCAGAGGAGGCAAGGGAAAATCCGGAGGTCGTAACGGGTACGTTTATAGTTAATTCTATGCCAGCACGAGTTTTATTTGATTCGGGTGCCAATAGGTCGTTTGTTTCTACTGTGTTTGCACAAAGACTTGCTATGCCACTGTCTAAGTTGTCTGCTATACTTGATATTGAAACTGCTAGCAATACTTTAGTTAAGGTAGATCATGTATACCGAAATTGCACGTTAGTAATTGAAGATGTAGTCTTCAATTTAGATCTGATTCCGATAGAGTTCAGCGAGTTTGATGTGATAGTCGGAATGGACTGGTTGATCGAGAATGAAGCCCATATAGTGTGTAAGAGCCGAATGATAAAGATAACTACCCCGGAGGGGCGTGAGATATGTATATATGGGGATAGGAGAAGCGGGGATCTGTGCTTGCTGACTATTGCAAAAGCTCGAAAGCTTGTTGCAAAGGGATGTGATGCATACTTAGCATATGCGATTGATGCTAAGGCAGAGAAGAGAACTTTGGCCGATGTGCCGGTTGTTTCACAATTCCCGGATGTGTTTCCGGAAGACTTGTCTGGCGTGCCGCCTGAGAGACAAGTTGAGTTTCGAATTGATCTGATCCCCGGAGCTGCACCGGTAGCTCGTTCTCCTTATCGTCTTGCCCCAACCGAGATGAAGGAAATGATGACACAGCTGCAAGAATTGTTGGATAAGGGCTTCATTCGGCCGAGTTCATCGCCGTGGGGAGCTCCGGTATTGTTTGTAAAGAAGAAAGATGGCACGATGAGGATGTGCATAGATTACCGGGAGCTGAATAAGTTGACTATTAAGAACAAATATCCGTTGCCACGGATAGATGACTTGTTTGACCAGTTACACGGGGCCTGCGTCTTTTCTAAGATCGACTTAAGGTCGGGGTACCATCAACTGAAAGTTCGAGAAGAGGATGTGCCTAAGACAGCATTTAGGACACGTTATGGGCATTACGAGTTCTTGGTTATGCCTTTCGGGTTAACCAATGCCCCGGCTGTCTTTATGGACTTGATGAATAGGGTTTGTAGACCGATGTTGGATAAGTCGGTGATAGTGTTTATCGATGATATTCTAGTATACTCTAGGTCTGAGGCTGAGCATGCTGAGCATCTCAGGGAGCTTCTAGAGTTGTTGAGGAAAGAAAAGTTGTACGCCAAGTTCTCAAAATGTGAGTTTTGGCTGCAACAGATACAGTTTCTAGGGCATGTGATTTCGGGGGCTGGGATTTCTGTGGATCCAGCCAAAGTTGAAGCAATAAAGAACTGGGAGCCGCCTCGTTCAGCTACTGAAGTTAGAAGTTTTCTGGGGCTGGCAGGATATTATAGGAGGTTTATAAAGGATTTCTCAAAGATTGCAGTTCCTTTAACTGCATTAACCAAGAAGAATGCACCATTTATATGGGAAACTGTGCAGCAGGATGCCTTTGAGGTTCTGAAGAAGGCGTTAAGCGAGGCTCCGATACTTGCCTTACCGGAAGGCAATGCCGATTTTGTGGTTTATACTGATGCATCAAGGTTAGGATTAGGCGCTGTACTGATGCAGCGCGGGAAAGTAATTGCTTATGCTTCAAGACAGTTGAAGCAGCATGAGAAGAATTATTCTACTCATGATCTGGAGTTGACCGCGGTAACGTTTGCATTGAAGTTATGGAGGCATTACCTGTACGGTACTAAGTGTCAACTTTACACGGACCATAAGAGCTTGAAGTATATCTTTAGCCAGAAGGAACTTAATATGAGACAACGTAGGTCTATGGAGCTTATTAAAGACTACGATTGTGAGATACTGTACCATCCCGGAAAGGCTAATGTGGTAGCCGATGCCTTGAGCCGAAAGGCTTATGCTAAGGATTTCTGTTATATGATGACGTCTACCATGCTGACCTCCACGATAATTGATGATGTCAAGGCTGCTCAGAAAGAAGCCTTGAAAGAGGAGAATATTGGTGCTGAGGATGTTAGGATACATTTAAAGAATATGGAAACGAGCGAGTCTGGTATAAAAGGTGTGTACGGAAGAATTTGGGTGCCGAAATATGGTGGTATGAGAAATGTGATCGTTGAGGAAGCACATCAATCTAAGTTTTCTGTACATCCCGGAAGCACAAAGATCTACAACGACTTAAAGGCAGACTTTTGGTGGCCGGGATTGAAGAAGGATATTGGTCAGTATGTTGAACGATGTAGGACTTGCCGGTTGGTAAAGGCCGAACATCAACAACCGTACGGCAGTATGCAGCCACTTCCCATTCCGGAATGGAAGTGGGAGCACATTACTATGGATTTTGTTACGAAACTGCCGAAGACTAGGCGCCAACATGATGCAGTTTGGGTGATAGTCGATAGATTAACTAAGTCCGCACATTTTATACCGATAAGAGAAAGTTACTCCTTAGAAGAGTTGGCTAAAATTTATATGGACGAGATTGTTTCTAGGCATGGAGTGCCTAAGTCTATTGTATCGGATCGGGATAGCCGATTTACTTCGAATTTTTGGTCGGCACTGCAAGAAGGGTTAGGAACGAGAATCGCAATGAGTACGGCCTATCGT